>JAKTTS010000359.1:0-16692 GCA_030560485.1 Ascoidea tarda (nom. inval.) | reverse complement strand
GGCTCCACCGTAGCCCCCGTTACCCGTTTGCCTCTTATGTATACGCTCACAGCGGGTTTTCCCAGCCGGGTATTCTCCGCAACGATAAGAGCCGCTATCACAGAGTGGATGGCCAAGTTCATCTCCCTTTTGTTTCCTTCTAATCACCAAACCATCCAAAACCATCGTTATATTCGTGTGGAATTTGCTGCGTTGGTGCTGCTAGATTCTACTCATCTGCTACTGCCTTTCTGCTTGTTTTTTGCTTCTGCTACTGCCTCTCTGTCTCCAATCTCTTTTAAAATGGCTGTTGCAAACTCTCGCTCAACACCCATCTCCTTCAACTCCTCACTCTCAAAAAACTCTCCCAGTTTGCCACTGGTTTCACTCCAAACCTTTTCCTCCCCCAACGAAGACACAAATTTTCCCTTCAGACTCGTCAAGCTAATTCAAGACGTTCCCTTGGTCATAGGTCGCTCATCCAAATCACAGGCTCCCTCTGATTCAAACCAAAGAAAGCCCAAACGATACAATGGCTTTATCGACGAAAGAACCCTCAGCGCTTCCCATTGCAAAATCTGCAAACAACTAAAATATAACCCCCAAAAGAAATCCTACGACTATGTCTACTATCTATGGGATTGTGGCTCTCAGCATGGTGTCATCTTCAAAAACTATCTTTTACCAAAGGGAATCAAAATCAAATTAAACACCGATGACGTCTTTGGCTTAATCGCAACCGACAAATCAATTCTACTCAACAACATTGACGATTCTCCCAAAAATGATAATCTCATACTCAATGGGTCCGTTGCCACTCTAGATGCTCCCTTAGAAGAATGGGCTCGTGTTGATCAATCAAAGATTAAACTATTGGTAACTTTTAAAATCTTGCCCGATCCTTTTATTTCTCTAGGAATTTGCCCTAATCCATTAAATTTAAAATCACAACTCCAAAATAATGACATTAAAATTGTCTTTGGTGATAATACAAAAACATCAATAAATAATCCAATTGATCTTGATAAAGAAAGTGATCTCGATGACGATAATAATAATAATAATAATAATAATAATAATAATAATAATAATAATAATAATAACGACAATGACTCAGATATCGAAGAAATTAATAATGTTGAAGAAATTAACAAAATTAAATGCCAACCTTATACAACAAAACATAATCCTTCCTCTCTTCTATCTAGAACAAAAACCACAAGAAAAACTGATTCCGTCTCTAATAATTTAACTTTTAACCCTTCAAATTCAATCAAGTTTCAAACCGCTTCCAACGCTAATACCTCATTACCCAAAACTTCTCCAAATTGTTTCCAATCCAATTTTTTACCAAAATCAATTAACTTGACAAACTTAGCCAATTTGACAAATTCGACCACTTCATCAAACCTTTTTTCTCAAATAAACATATCCTCCGATTTAAACAAAATTTTAAACCCAATTAAAAACCAAAAAGCTACTTCTCAAAATAATGCAGATTTAAAAGAACAGCAAACTCTGGAAAAAATTAATAAATTTATCAACAACAATGATTACGATGACATTGATATCGATGACGATGAAGAAGAAGAGGAGAAGGAGGAGGAGAACGATATCGATCTTGATGATGTTGACGATGTCGATGACTTTAATGACGCTGATAACATGTCTGAGTTTGAAAATGAAATCTCTTTCGCAGAAGAACACCTGGATTCTAGTTCAGACTGTAATTCTTACCACGGTTCTGATATTGAGTCAATTGATGAACCACGTACTGCTCAATTCACCAATGGCATCCTTGACAAAAAATCAGAAAATGCCTCTCAACCCGCTGATAATCGAACTGAACAACCCTCAGCGCCTATAATTTCCACCTTTACTCACAATGCTAAACCATCTAAATTAGATTTTACCTTTGAAAATTCTCAAACAAATTCAAAACTCGATTCAACTCTTATTCAAAATGTTCAAAATATTAAATCCCACACTACGACCGAAAATCCTTCACCAAATGAAGAATTGATATCAAAAGAAATTAAAAACTTGAAAATTAGAATAAATGAACATGAAATACAAATGAAAAGAGAACTTGATAACTTCTCCTCTTCTGATTCCGATAAAAATTCAAATCCATCTCCAAAGACCCCAAATTCATTTTCAATTTCTTCATTACTCTCCTCTCCAATCACTTCAAACCTTAATGAAATTCCTGTCGACTATGAATCTGATCTCAAAACTCCTAGTCCAAGAAAGAGATTATTTTCCGAAGTTGATGAATCAGAAAAATTATTATTTAAATCTTCATTCGATAATGAAAAAAAATCATCTAATGAATCCAACTTAAATTCTGCAAACGATACTCAAATCCAAACCGAAAAGTTTGAAAAAATTGATCCAATTAAAGAAACTGAACCAGTACCTGAAAAAGAAGTTAAAAAAGTAAAAGTCAAAGGTGGTGGCGTAAAGGGTTTTGTTATTGGTTCTCTTGTTGGAGCCTTAGTAGGCAGTGTCGCCACTTTTGGTACATTAGCTTCCTTAGCTGAACATTTTGAATGATTGGTTGTATTTTCTTTTCTTTTTTTATTGATTTGATTTTATTTCTACTTTATCTTATTTTTTTTTTTTTTTCTTTTTGGTTTTATCTAATACCCTAAGTTGTTATTTATTTTTTTAATTACTTTTTCAACTGATGATCTTAAGTCAAGTTTTTTTCTTTATTTTTTCAACTATACTACATTTATTTTACTTGGTACTATTTATTTGTTTGTTTATTTTAATTTTATTTTATTTGAATGATATCTACTTTTTTTCGTTTTTCTTTCTATTTTTACTTTATTTCAGCCTTACTTTATTGTGTTCAATCTATTTGGAATTGGGTTTGATTATACTTTTGATTCAGATAAATCTTCATTTTTATATATACCACCATTTTATATGTTTTGTATACATCTATAAATCATGATACTCCTCTAAATGAAATACCTCAATAAACTTATTCAAACATCAAATAGAAATTGCTATTGTTGGTTGATGATGCCAAAAAAGCATTTTGAGATTCATGCATGATGCATATTTGTGCGGATATCTGCAGTTTCTTCAAATGTGTTTCAGACTTATTAATTGAGAAATCTGTAATCAACATTATATATGAAACGGAATTGCTTTGATTGTTATTCTTTTTTTTTTAATCCTTTGATTTCTTATAATCACTCACTATATTCAAAATAATAACCAAAAATGCCTGCTAAAGATTTTGTAAAAGTTGAGAAGGTATCAACACCTACAAAGCCTACTAAAAAAGAGAAAAAGGGAAGAAAATCGTTTAACACAAATAAATCCAATAAAACAAAGTCTGAAAAAAGGGAAATTGATTTGAAAAAAAAGCAAAAGGACTCAAAAGAAAAGTTAACAATAGCTTTTGTACTGCAAAGCTCAGATGAATCTGAATTTATCGACCTAGCTCAAACTGATTCCGAGGAAGACACAAAGTATTTGGTGCTTGAAGATGAAGAAAAACTAGATATAATAACTTATGATAAATACATTTCTCAAAGTGAAATAAATGACAAGAATATTAATGATAATAAGAAAATTGCTACTAATAATAGTAACAACAATAAAAATTCTAACAACAATATAATAAAGCCAAAGGAACAAAAAATCAACCAAGATTTTTATACCAATAAAGATAGTAATGTTAAAGAAAATAATCGTGACAATCTCACTGAGTTTAATGATGACGATACAACTTTGATTGATGATTCTCCAGAAAAGCCTGAAAGCCTTGATTTTTCGAATATAAAAAAGACTTCTGAAAACCCAAACTCCAAATTAATAGTTGGCACCGGAACAAACACTATTGATTTTTTGGATCGAAATCAAGAATAACAACAAAAAGAAAAACTCAAAAAGTATGAAAGATTTCTCAATTCCTCTCCAATAGTAAGACTAAAATTTAACGAGATTTTGAGTGCCGAAAGTAATAGAATAAGAGCAGAAAGCGCATGTTTATCAAATACTAAAAGGAAACGAAAGGTTTATGATTTTAATGATTTTAATGATTTTGATGATCTTAGCGAAATTTCTGATTTTTATGAAAATGAATTGAGCAAACAAAAGGAAGATAAAGAAAAAAATAAAATCTTGGGTAGTAAATCAATTGTTAATAGTGGTTTACAAAAAAGGGACAAAGATGCAAAATACCACAATAATATAGGTCAAATAAGATCAAATAAAAAAGCAAAATTGGATATAGGCTTAACAACTATTGAAAATAATATAGATCAAGGAGTTAAATATATAATGGTTCCCTCGTTTTTGATTTCATCAATTTACTATTCACTAAAGAATATATTCAAATTTTGATATAATAAAATAAAGTATATTTATTTGATATATGAAAACTATAAAAAAATTCAAAATACCCTATAAAATTCAAAAAAAATTCAAAGAGATAAAAAAATTCATAATCAAAAACAAAACCAAAGAAACAAAACTGACATCATATAATCTAGCCCAACCAAACAAAATCCTATGTGTTATTATCAAAAATAATATCAATGTACAAAAAATTAACTTGAACCGAACGAACTTAATGCCGAAAACATAATTACCATTCCCGCAAACATTGAAAAAAAGATTGTCTTGAAAGGCCCAAAAGTTTTGTTCTTCTTCAAGGGTCTTTGACAATCAAGCAGCTTATCAGTAGAGAACTCTTCATCGGAAATCTCAACCCTCTTTCTCTTTCTGTTGAGACTTTTTCTTTTATTATAACAGTTTTTAATGTCTTTGTCCTGGTCTTTAGAAGTCTTATCAAGTGTGATAAACTTGATTTCAGTCTTTTTGACATTTGAATTACTGTTTATTAGGTCAGTGATTTGAGAAACCAAAACTTTACTAATACCGTTATTGTTATCATCAGAATCAGATGAGTAAATATCAATTTGTTTGTAGCTTTTAGGTTTCAAAGTTTTGGTGTTTTCGTTTTCATTTTCTTTTTTCTTTTCAGATTTGATTATGATGTTTTTATTATTTGATTCAGATCGATTATCAAGGGGTTTTTGTGCTGAAGGAATTGTTTTATTATCGGATTTTCCAGTCGATTGAAACTTAGTCCGTTTCTTCTTTTCAAAGTGTTTATCAACATTAACATTAACATTGACATTAACGTTTTTAGTTACAGTAACACGTTTTTTAGTTTCTGGTGGTTTATCCCCACAAAACACATAGTATGATGGGTACAAACGAGGAGCTTTTCCAGCTCTAGCCAGTCTTTTCCTCTTAGCATCAGTGATTGGAACAGTACTGAAAGAAGTAGTTTTATTATTTTCTGTTTCACTAGTTGGGTTTTCCTTTTTGACATCATTGGTTTTTTCAGCAATATTTGAAGCTGGAACTTGTTCGTACTTTTCAAGTTTATCATGATTCACAACTTTTTCCTTGGATTCTTTTGATTCCTTTGATTGATTCGATTCCTTTGATTCTTTTGACTTTTCTTCTGATTCCTCTGATTTTTCATTTTCTTTCACCTCATCAATTTGAGAAACTTGGTTTTCGGCTTCGTCTTTGCTGCTTGTAGCAAAGAAACTGGTCTTCATTTTTAAATTTACAGGTGAGGGTGTAGTTTTATCAGTCTTATATTCAGCTGGTATCTCTGTAGAAACTAGGTTATTTAGTTGATAAGAGTGGAAGTCGTCTGGGGATTTTAAATTTGAATCAACAACTGGATTTTCCATAGCTAGTTAATGAAGTTAGTTTTAGATAATAGTACTATCACGAATAGCCAAGGAATACAGCAATTGAAAGGAATATCTGACCTCTTATATCTCTGCTCTGATGGCAAAGGGATAAGTAGGAAAAGGAAACAACGAGACGCAACTATATGCACATGTTTCAGCCAATAATATGGGACTATAAGACAATGCTCTAAATGCCCTGATGGAAGCTATCGTTTTTAACAAATCAAAGATTGCAGCAAGCTTTTGATAGTCTGTGCTTAAAAATACTATTGCCTGGCTTCAATTTAACGGATTTACACGTTTCAAGGAAGGTAAAACCGTTTGGTGCTGCAAATGCTTGGGAGATATGATAATTGGAGTCTAACCAAAACGTCAAGCAGAAATAATTTGCTGAGGGTTTGCAAAAACAACAATTTCCAAGCTGACTGTGCTCTTCAAAAACTGTTGGTTCTGTTGGTTCTGTTGGCTTCGATGGGTTTTTTGAATAGCACTTTTGTATAAGATAAGCAATTGTTGATGCATGTGTCTGCGTCTTATGCATAAAAACGCTCTTGGTTCTGATCCAGTTCTGTGGATGTTGCTGTTTGGTGTTTTGTTGAAAACGCAGCACAATCAAAATTTGTGTTTTCAGAGAAAGCGAGCTTTTTGTTTGGGGCATCTGATACCAGACAGACAGCCTATTTAGTGGGGCACTTCTGTGTTGGTCTGTACTTAGGTTTCTGGTTTTAGCGCAGCCAATGGTCAAATGCCATTGGCTGCTTCCAAGGGTGTTTTTTACACTGATTCTGGGTTTCCTGGAAATTTTCCTAATGTGGACATCAATGTTCAAACTGAAGAACAATAAAAACGATAGATTGCAATTCCTATCTTTTGAAACTGACCTGTGCTGATTTCAAACTGGAATTGAAATATCTGCACAGGTTAGATGCATAAATGCAAATATATATAAATGCCCACCAAAGTATCGTTACACATTTTGAGCATTGGTATTAAATCAGCTCTTCATTATCGAAAGTGTGAAAATGAAAGAACAAAACTCAGATATAGAAAATTGGCATTCCATAGACACACAAGGAGATCAAGAGTCAATTGGGGAAAAAATTTCTGACATAGAGAATTGCTCTTGTATAGATACACAAGAAGGTCAAAAGCCAATTAAAGAAAACAAGCCCAAGTCGTTCAAAAAACTCAAGTTTTTTGAAAAGCTCAAGTCACATAAAAACCCCGGGCCACCTAAAAAAACTAAGTCACTCGAAAAACAAAAATTTGATGATGCTACTTTTCAAAAAACACTTGATGAGTTTCTCTCACTTTGGGCATCGTGCATTACAACTGGAAGTTATGATACGTCTTATTATAGACAAAGGACAAGACAGTATCCACCAGAAAGATACTATTTTCTACATAGATAATCAGAAAGCTAATTATTGAATGAAACTATTTTTTTCACAAATAGTCTCAGTCAGAACTACAAAGTAACTACTAAACTTCAAATCCATAGGCCGTTATAATATATTTACATTTTCTCATTGAAACCAATAATTATTCTTAGCATTTTAATCTTAGATGAAACATCCATAAAAACAAATTTTATTGATAATTATTGTGTTTGTATTTTTAACTACAATATAATATAAAATAAAAACCCTGATTTTATAGTAAACTTAATATGTATTAAATTTTGAACATTAAAACAATTATTATTGGATAAAAAAAACTATGACTTGAAATATATATCAAACATTTTTGTATCTCAATTGCAGTATCAAATAAATTCACAGATACACAAATTTCAGTAATTGGTTCATCTGTTGTTTGCTTTTTCAACATTAATAAAAGTATGAAAATTTTATTGATGACCATCAACCAGTTGTTTATTGTAACCAAATTATTTAACTACAAAACATTGGTCTATAATGTATTCTTAAAAACTATTGTCACCAATTGTAGATATCAATGTTTTTAAAGCTTTTTAATTGACCTGTATATGATAGTAAACACTCTCATTAATCACAGAGATTGTGTAGATTGACATCAACTTGTGATTTGATTGAATGAGAAAGATCAATTGCACAGCTGTTGTGGAAACCATTGGCTTTGGTGATCAATGGCTGAGATCGAAATACCTCCAAATGACTCAAATACAGATTTTCACAGCCAGTGATATAATTTCCGTTGAATACACCCACTTCAAAATCAGTTATTGTATTTGACGAGCAGGAGTCAATCAAATCATTTAATTTTTGATAAATAACTTTATCTGCTCCTATTTTAGCAGTTATTTCATCAATAGATCGATTGGATGCAAGTAAATCTTTCTTATTAGCTAAATCAATTCCATAAATATGATTGAATCGAATTGGAGATGAACATGAGGCCAAATAAACTTTCTTAGCACCAGCTTCTCTTGCCATCTGCACAATTTCCTTAGATGTTGTACCTCTCACAATCGAGTCATCAACCAATAAGACATTCTTATTCTTAAATTCGCTTTCCATCACATTTAATTTGCGACGCACTGAAGAAACTCTCTCAGCCTGATTGGGCATAATAAATGTTCTTCCAACATATCTGTTTTTGATAAATCCTTCTCTGTATGGTAAACCCAAAATTTCAGCACAAGATAGCGTAGCGTCTCTTGCTGTGTCTGGAACTGGTATCACAACATCAATTTTTGACAAATCGTTATCAAACTGCTCTAGCAAAGTTTGGGCTAATTTTTTACCCATATTTAATCTTGCATGGTAAACACTAATTCCATCCAAAATTGAATCGGGTCTAGCAAAATAGACATATTCAAATATATCGGGAGCATAATGAGTAAATTTTTGAATTTGTTTGAAAATTGGTTTGGAACAACTTTTCGGTATTATCACAGCCTCACCTGGCAAAATATCTCTAAATACTTTAAAGCCATGAGCTTTCAAAACAACTGATTCAGAGGCTATCATATAATCTTTAAAATTGCCATTATTTACACTGGTTCTTTCGCCAATTAGCAACGGTTTGACTCCATTCGAGTCTCTAAATGCTATTAACCCATACCCAGCCAACATACCAACACAAGAGTAAGCTCCACGACACTCTCTGAAAACACCTTTTAAAGCGTTAAATATATCAGCTGCATTGGCTCTGGCCTTGTAAATTTCCAATTCAGCGGCAAAAATATTCAATAATAACTCAGAATCTGAGTCGGTATTGATATGCCTATGAAGAGATTTACCAATGTAGCTCTTCAACTCCTCTGGGTTGACCAAGTTGCCATTATGGGATAGTGCAATTCCGTAGGGAGAATTCACATAAAATGGCTGCACTTCAAAACTCGACGAAGATGAGCCAGTTGTAGGATACCTTAGATGAGTTATGCCATAATTTCCCATTAAATTGAGTAGCCTATTTTGAGTGAAAACGTCTTTTGCCATGCCCTTTCCTTTACACTGATACAATCTACTATGCTTATCGCAAGTTATCATACCTGAGGCATCTTGTCCTCGATGCTGCAAAAACATAGAACCGTCAAACAATTCAGGCGCAACATTGGCCTCTTGGTCAGCTAGCAGAACACCTAGAATACCACACATGTTCGAGGATACCAGATCAGTTGAGTGGTTGAATATGTCTTGATAGAAGATGTGAATCTATATGGTATAGATCTTGATAGTAGAAGATTTATCTACATTGCTATTTTTTAGTTAAATTTTTTTTTCTTGTGCACAAAAGAAAAGATGAGCAGCTTTAATATAGTTTTGTGAGGATAGTTCAGACGTAGGAAAAAACAAGATCAAATTCCCCGCTTGAATGCTATGCAAAGTATGTATGTTTAGTGGTACTATTTATTTTTTGTAGAGATATCCCCTCACTTTTCGAACTT
Organism: Ascoidea tarda (nom. inval.); assembly: GCA_030560485.1. NCBI lineage: Eukaryota > Fungi > Ascomycota > Saccharomycetes > Ascoideales > Ascoideaceae > Ascoidea > Ascoidea tarda (nom. inval.). The sequence continues at coordinate 7,104 of JAKTTS010000359.1, read as the reverse complement.
TTTGAGATCGTAGGGAGATGAGATGATAACTGAAAAAAAGGAAGTTTGGAAAGAACTACAATTGGAATTTAGTAATTAGTATGTGAAATATATTTTTAATGCTATTTAATATTTAAATTGTAGTAAAGTAAACCAAATAAAAAAGAAAAGTAGAACAAAATAAAATAAAACAAAGAGCTGGCATAAATTGGAATTAGGAAAACAAAATTCTTCGTTAAGTGTATGGATGTTGATGAAAATGATTGTAAGCAGGAAGAGGAAATAGCATAGGATATCAGGAATCAACTAGAATGCATGTTATTTAATAAATAAAACAATAACTGATAATTCAACCAATCAAACTTTGTTATTAATTAGAATATCCTTTGTGAAGTTGACAAATAAATGGGGAAAGAATTTTAACCCACTTTCAAATTTTATGCATGGCAGAAGACATAAACAATAGTGATAATTATATTGATAATAGAAAAAAGAAAAGAAAAGAAAAAATATCCGGTGCAGATATTTTTAAAAGTTATTTGAACCAATAGAGCCCAATATTAAAGCAAATAAACATCCTGATTTAAAACAACAAATTGTGTGTCCAGTATATAAATTCTAAACCATGAGAAAATCCAGTAAATTTAAAAGAGAAAAATAAAACCAAGTTAAAAAAATTTAAACAAATTGTTAGTAGTTAAATTGAAAAGCAGCGATGAAATTAATTAATGTTGTTAATAGTATTAACAGTGATAATTATTAGAAAATAGATGTGATGAATTTTTTTTGTTTTTGAATATGAAATAATCATTTGATTCAATAGATTTAACAATCAACTAAATCAATTACTTTTAAGTTAATTGGATAACAAACTGAGCCAATATCTTCGTCATATAAGTTGTAGAATGTGCCACTTAAACATTGATAGAAGATTTCGTTGTCACCGAGAACTAAATTGCCAGTTTCTGGGTTAATACTCCACCCAGCAGCGTAAATGGTACCAGCTTGAGGTGGACCATCAAATTGGAATTGTCTGTTAGCAACAATAGTACCAATTCTACCTAATGCGTCAGTCAAGATACCATCTTTCAAAGTTATGGATAAAGTGGATTCGCTTTTACAAGAGACAACAGTTTTGAATTCAGATTCAGATTCAGATTCGGACTCAGATTCAGATTCAGATTCGGACTCAGATTCTTCAGCAAAGGCAGTTTGAGTAGCTTGAATTTGGCCATCGTCAATTTGAGTGACATCAGCAGAGAGAGTTTCGACTATAGTAGAAGTAATGGTTTGAGTGGATGCTTGGATCTGACCATCATCAATTTGAGAAATGACAGGAACAGTTTCAATGGGTGGAATAGTTTCAGTGGTTGCTTGGATCTGACCATCGTCAATTTGAGAAATGACAGGAACAGTTTCAATGGGTGGAATAGTTTCAGTGGTTGCTTGGATCTGACCATCGTCAATTTGAGAAATGACAGGAACAGTTTCAATGGGTGGAATAGTTTCAGTGGTTGCTTGGATCTGACCATCGTCAATTTGAGAAATGACAGGAACAGTTTCAATGGGTGGAATAGTTTCAGTGGTTGCTTGGATCTGACCATCGTCAATTTGAGAAATAACTGGGACAGATTCGACAGGAGATGGAATTGGAGTATAGGTTGAAGTTGAAAGATATTGAGATTCGGTATTGATTTGAATCTGACCATCATCGATCTGGGTTACATCTCTTTTTTTCAAAGTATCCGAGATTGGAATGACTTGAATACCAAAAGTTGAAGGGTAGTCTTTGATACCATTGGACAATTGAGCATCTGGTGTTAAAACAGTCCAAGGGTCCGAAGGAATATAGGCAGCATTTGAGAGATGTACCAAGAGAGCCGATAGCAAGGATTTTGAAAGTTTCATATTGAATCAGTGAATTGTGTTGAGTAGCAGTTTATATGGATAATGAATACAAGGATGATAAAGAAAAATCTGTGGAAAAGATGGAGGGAAGATGGGTCTTTTTATATTGCAAGATCTCTTGGGTTGGTGGTCATTGGTGGTTGTTACTTTAGAAAGATACCAAAATGGATAGTTGATGAATATCAATAAGTTAGACCTTTTTGGCAACGTCATGAGATTTCATCACTTCTTGAAATTTCTAATAAACAGTTGGGGAGTAATATTTTTCTTTTCTTTGATATGGTCATGGCATGAAAATGGATTAGACTGAACTGATTAGTGAGATATCGACCATCGGGAGGCCATTTCGGACATTTGTGTGTTGAAGGTCTGTCAGATAGAGCAAACTGAGATGAGCAGTGACACATTAAGATGGAAAAACCCCAAACCAACTAACAACAGTGTTTATGTTCCAATAATCGAGCATACATGTTCTAAATATATATACTGTTGTGAAGAGGTTACCTTCCCGGCTATTTTACGCCCTTCACCAACCGTCTATTCAAAGCAAAACAACAACAGACCCGAACCATCTGTACGGATCCAATAAGCTTTGTGCATAGTGCACACACATACTCAGCATTGCATGTCACCGATCAGGCAGTAAGCGAATAGTGTATCACGTGATTGGTTCCATCCGCACCGCTGGAGCCTGCACTCGTCTGCACCCTCACCGCTGGCTCTGTTCCAACTCCTATTTGCGCTGAGTCGTTTTCTGCGTGGAATTTGGTGTTACCCGCCCCAGCCTGGGTTGTTTTTGTTTATTTTGGGCGAATTCCAATTTCCACTCTAGCATATATTCAGCTCGTTAACCAACAATTGTTCTTCTGCAAAAGGGTTATCGTCTTGTTATAAAGCTGCTCCATAGCTCCATTCTGTTCAATTGGTATTGCCAGCACTCACAAGCAGTAGATTCTTCTTACTCTCCTCTGTGGCTTCCTAATCGTCCTTCCCACTCGATCCTTTATTTTACCATCCATAGGTATATCTGGTTTATTTTTCATACTTGACAACAAATAAGATCGCTCCTACAATCTTATTTCCATCTGCAATCCATCCTACTGATATAATCTTCTGTGTCGATATCTTCTATTCACTTCCCTAACTACAATACTACATCAAAATGAGAGAAATTGTATGTCTTCCTCCTTCAAAATGGATCGTTTTTAGTTCATCTCGCCAAATTTGACCCATTCTTTGTCGTTTTTATTATTCTTCTTCTTTTTTTCACCTCCTATCTCTACAACAGTCTCAAATACTAACCATCTATAATCCTTTCATCTTCTCCAAATAGATTCATTTATCAGCTGGCCAATGTGGTAACCAAATCGTATGTATCAATTTTTGAAATTTATGGCTATTTGTTACGGTGTTTTTTTTTCTGCCTTATTTTTATTAAAGCGCTTAATCCATATAGCCATAATTACAATCGCTACTTCAGTTGGTTGTTGTCCTTTGTACTAACTGCTGTTTTGGTGCTTTTTCTCTTATCTTAGGGTGCTGCTTTCTGGGAAACTATCTGTGGCGAACATGCCCTCGACAACTCTGGTAACTTTCAAGGTGGTGACGAAATTCAAAGATCTCGTTTGAACGTTTACTTCAATGAAGCCAACAACAACAAATACGTTCCAAGAGCTGTCTTGGTAGATCTAGAACCTGGTACTATCGACGCTGTCAAAAACTCGTCAATTGGTCAGTTATTCAGACCTGACAACATGATCTTTGGTCAATCTTCTGCCGGTAACGTCTGGGCCAAAGGTCACTATACTGAAGGTGCTGAACTAGTGGATTCCGTTCTTGATGTTGTTCGTCGTGAAGCTGAAGGCTGTGACTCTCTTCAAGGTTTCCAAATCACTCATTCCTTAGGTGGTGGTACCGGTTCTGGTATGGGTACTCTATTGATATCCAAAATTAGAGAAGAATACCCAGACAGAATGATGGCCACCTTCTCCGTCGTTCCTTCTCCAAAGGTCTCTGACACTGTTGTTGAACCTTACAATGCCACTCTTTCTGTCCATCAATTGGTCGAAAACTCCGATGAAACTTTCTGTATTGATAATGAAGCCTTACACGACATATGTATCAATACCTTGAAATTGCAAACTCCTTCTTATCCTGACTATAACCATTTGGTTTCTTCTGTCATGAGTGGTATTACCACTTCCTTACGTTATCCCGGTCAATTGAACTCAGATTTAAGAAAATTAGCTGTCAATCTTGTTCCTTTCCCTCGTCTACATTTCTTCATGGTTGGTTACGCTCCATTGACCGCTATTGGCTCGCAATCTTTCAGAAACCTCTCTGTTCCTGAATTGACCCAACAAATGTTCGATTCAAAGAACATGATGGCTGCTTCTGACCCTAAAAACGGTCGTTACTTAACCGTCGCTGCTTTCTTCAGAGGTAAAGTCTCCGTAAAAGAAGTTGAAGACGAAATGCACAAGGTTCAAATCAAAAACGCCCCATATTTTGTTGAATGGATTCCAAATAACGTTCAAACTGCAGTTTGTTCTGTTCCTCCAAAGGGCGTCGACATGAGTGCTACCTTCATTGGTAACTCAACCTCTATCCAAGAACTATTCAAAAGAGTTGGTGAACAATTCTCCGTTATGTTTCGTAGAAAGGCTTTCTTGCATTGGTATACTTCGGAAGGTATGGACGAAATGGAATTCACTGAAGCTGAATCTAACATGAACGATTTGGTAGCTGAATACCAACAATACCAAGAAGCTGGTATCGATGACGAAGAGATCGATTACGCTGAAGAAGGTCACTACGAAGATAAAATGGAATAATTGTAATCATCATCTTATTCTTATATTTTAATATTACAAATACTACTCCTCTCTTCACATTCCTCTCTTCAAACTCTTCTCTTCACTCCTACATCTAATAATACTAATATTAATAATGTTTTTCATCAATATCAATATCAATAATTATAAAAATAATTATAATAATAATACTAATAATACTAATAATTATAATAAAATTCAAAATAAAAACAAAATGTTAATACTTTAATGATTTTTGTCTGTTCGATTCGTTTGTTTGTTTTTTTCTTTTTTATTTATTTTATTTTATTTTATTATCTTTCATCTATCTATTTATCTATCTATCTATTTTTTCTATTTATTTTATCTATTTTAAAATACAATCTTGTCTAACCAAAATTTATTCAATTATATTTTCTCATTAATAAATTTATTGTATGAATACAAATCTTAATTGAAAATATCAATCAAAACAGCACAGGTTATTTTCTTGTTTTATTTTATTAAAATTAATATAATTTCCTTCATATTTATTATTATTATTATTATTATTATTATTATTATTATTATTATTATCTTTGTTGCTCGAATTTCAATCTCAATCTTTATTTTTTCTTTCACCTGCCTCATTTTGTTTCTTTAATTTATCTTTATTAACTATCAGTGCTTTTCATGAAAATATTTTTATTCCCCTAAATCTTATTTGATTATCTAATTTGTCTATTGTTATCTCTATTTAATACAATTTTATTTTCTTACTGGCTAACAGAAAATGCGTTTTTTTTTCTTATTTAATACCTCATTATATTTAGCTCGTTTAGTCCTTTTTTTTTTGGTTTTGTCTCTCTCTCTTGTTATTTTTTTGTCAAATACTTTTAAATATAATCTTATTTATTTTCTTACTTATTTATATCTTTACTTAAATTTTCAATAGCAATACTAATATTGTCCCTTCCAGTGTTCTTCATAGAATAAAGTCTAAACTGAAAAAACTATCAAACATCTATCTTTAGATTAATAACTGAATATCACTACTGTATTCTCTCCACATCATTGCATAAAACTAAAAGAATAATCTGGTTGAATTAAAGATAATCACTTGAATAGAAATGAAAAAAAAAAGAAAAAAAAAAAGTTGCAACAGTATAATTTCTAAAGCAATAGCAGTTATAATATTATCATGGTGATCAAATAGTAAATTAGACTAATAAAACAGCATTAACACAACCATCACGATCAGGTTCATTGGTTATCTGAGCATACTTACCCCAAACAACTTTACCACCAGCAGTAACCATTCCTAATTCACTAACATTGACTTCGATGATTGTACCTTTGGTCAATACACCCAATTGAGTATACATTGCACTCTGAGGATTCTTCTTCACACTCAAAATGGGCAAGAACACCGTAACACCCAACTCTGGATGCGTCACATTAGCCTTCTTTTGTCTGAGTGCACTTGGTCTGATAATTCTTTCCAATTTGACTGGTTTTCTGGTGAAATTATCACCGACAAATGTATGTTTTGTTATCATTCTCTTCCAACTCTTCTTCTTTGTCTTCTTACCTGTTTTGATCACTTTGAACATTTCTTCTTCAGAAATACCTCTGACCCTTGGTAATGGAACAGAGAATTTATCAAGTTTTTCCAATCTTTTTTGTTTTATACTCGAGGATATAGCCTTTGCAGTGTTCTGCTCTTGACGATCCAAAAGATACGTTGGTAAGGCTTCTTTACTATCGTTATTATCATTAGTAGGCCCTTTAATTTTGCTTTGTTCGTGAGCTCTGATTTTCTTTTTCATTGATACCTTTTCCGCATAACGTTTCTTAGCAAACTGTTTACCTCTCCAACCAGTTAACCTTTGAGCATCTTTAGCAATTCTATGCGACTCTCTTGCTTCTTTCTTACGTTTTCTTTCTTCATGATCAAGTCTTCGACCATGTTGTTTTATATGTTGTTCAATATATTCGTTTTGAGGCTATTAAAATCAATGTCAGTAACTCAGCAGCACTAGAGAATGCTCCATTTATCATAAAAATACCAAAACATACCATTTCAAGTTATTCTATCGATTTTACTTCCTTTGAAAAGTCTGTTATAACGATATTTTTTTTCTGGTTAAAGATAAAAGCTGATAAAAAAAATTTTGAAATTCTTTCGATGTTTTCACGTGATTGTTTACATGAAAAAAAAATTGTGAAGATTTTTGAGTTTTTTCGCTTTTGATAAAAAAATTGGATGAATAATTATCCTATATTGATATTGATATTGACCTAATATACCAAATATATTAAATTATACCACATTATATCATGGCTTTAGATTTGGATCAGCTACTTGTTAAGATGGCAGCGTCGGCTGAGAAGGCCTGTACATCCCAAAAAAATGTTTCTGGTT
>JAKTTS010000358.1:0-16721 GCA_030560485.1 Ascoidea tarda (nom. inval.) | reverse complement strand
TTACTTTTGATCACTTATTCAACTTTGTTGTCTTATTGTTTTTTTTATTTTATTCTTTTTATTCGACTTCGTTGTCTTATTCTTTTTCACTTGATCACCTTCTTGTTGCTCATTTGATTATTTTTATCAATTTTGACACATATATAAAGTGATAAGCCCGTGAAATTAAACATTCAAAAGCTGATAATTTTTTTTTGTACAATCATGTTTTCAGTTAGTATCAAACTTTTCATTAATGTCAGATACAAAAAAACCCACTAGAGTTGATTTTAGCGACAACTTTTGGGTATTTTATTTTCAGACAAAAAAAAGAAATAATATCAATCGATGTATACTAGGTTAATGTGAACTGATTTCATGATGAGTTAAACTTATCTCCATTAGAAATGAACGAAATTTTGGCACCATAGTCTGATTAATGATGAAAATAACAAAATGCAAATTGCAAATAATTCGACTTTTTATAGGTCAAACATCAGATGCGTATTGTTAGTTATCAGTCACTAACCTCTTCAAATAAATATTGTTATTTGGTAATCAGGTTCCATCTACAAACATAAAACCCCCTTCAATCAAAAGAATTTTGAAAATGTTAAGGAATCGCAACCAAATAAAATAACTACTCGAAAAAATGTAGATTTGAAGCTGAGTGCGAATGGCTACTATCAAAATTTCCGGCCAAAAATATGTTTCCAAAAAACAACATGGTAAATATAAGTTCTTTTTATAATGACACAAAAAGATAATAAGGTCTCAATATGAAATCAACATGCTTTTGTTTACCCGTAAACCAAAACCATTTTTCAGGGGAGGAAGTTAAAAATGCTTTTATACAGTTATGGTAAATAAATGAATTCGTCCTTAAGCCGTTTAAGATAACGATACATTGTCAAAATACTTTTTCAAATGAATTTTTCAAAGCACCAAGGACAAAAAAAAATACAAGAAGGAATTTATCAGACAGAATTTCATTTCATTACAGCCAGATTTTAAATAAACTTTGATTAGTTGATAAAGTTTTAATTCTAGTGTAATAATAAAACCAGTGAATTTATTGCAAAATACTATCTGAAAAATTAATTATTTGTGAAATTACAGATAATTTATTATTAATCAATATTCTGTTTTACATTTGGTTTTTGGCTGCAAAATGTAATGACTTATTTTGTTATTCTTTGTTTTCAATATTTTGTATTAATTCTGGCAAATTAGTGCCTTCATCATGTCTTTCATTTATTCTAAAGGTTTTCAGTATTAGTCTAAACTTGCTGCTTAATTAATTGCGATAAGCCTTACAAACCAAAAATTATATTTAATGTTGAATAACAAAACCGCACTGCAATTTCAAACATCAGTATCGTGTTTTGAAAAAGATCATGCGCAATATTCAATTTCAGGTTTTAAGCACGATATTTTCTATTCTATTTGTGACATAAATACTAAGCGATTGAGTCTTAATTTTATATTCAAATTTTTGTGTTTAATTCAGTCTATAAAAATTTTGTTAGAGGTTTTAAACTAAGCTTCCATTATTGATACCTGCTTTCAATCATTATAATAATTGGTATTTATGCATATATTCATAATTTATTTGCTTGATCATTTGCTCTTTATAATTGATTAGTATTAAATCTAAAATATCGGCCATCATTTCATTAAAGATCCACTGACAAACAGACATAAAGTAATTATCAGTGTGCGTGAATATCAATTACGCATTTACTTTTGTTCTTGATCGCATTAAGAAACTGTCTTTTCCCTTAATGTGAGAATATTGGCCGCTAAAAACCCTAAAGTCCAAAACATTTGTTTCGGCCGTGTCATGAATAAAATAAAATGTAAAAAATTAAAAGAAAAACTCTCACAACAAAAAATATTGTATCAATAGGCAATAGATGAAATGAATTTATGATTACACAATAAGTCATTGAAAATTGCTGAACAAGTTTACTAGCAAAAACCCAATGAGGAAATCAAGACTGATTATCATTATATTAGCAAGACCAAAAGCAATAGAAATTGTTGATATATCAAAAACTAAACGGATATGGTCATGAGTGAGATATTATCTAATAAATATCTGCTATTAACTTTTACAAATAATCAAATGTTTACCTGACAAACTACCAAATTATTTTAACAAAATCTCTTTGGTTTCATTCAGCTAGAAACAATATCAATAATTACACTATGATAAAAAGCATTTGTTTGACGGCCTTAGTGAACACAATACAATCAGATTTGCTGCTAAAAAATAAAACCGGATTTTCTGATTCGAAAATCCATTTAACTGACTGTCCATTAATCGAATAAATATAATCACCAACTAAAATTTTTTTTAAATTCATCACTGGCAAAATTGCCATCACTTTTACCATCAAAAAAAAATTTTGTATTACTAGGTGATAGAACAGTCAAATTGTTTGGTTTAAAATATTGATATATACTGGTGTTTCACCAAGAAAAATTTGAGCTGAGTGAAGCAATTCAAAAATCAAATCATTATCAAACATTAATATATCAAACCGTAAAAAATTTGCACCCAAAAATTGCATGCCAAAAATTAATCTATATGAAAAAGAATTATAATCAAATTCTGTTTTTGTTGTATTTAGCAAAAAAAATTTCAAAGGTCAATCATTGTTGATTTAACATTGGCATTTGGTTTTTTAATTTAAAACCCACAACCCACTTGTGTAACATGGTCACCCACTTATGCCGTGATACCGGCTTCCGATTAAAAACCATTAAAAGCAAAAAATGTGCACACAATTATTTCAATTGTTTTCCTATAAACAGAGCAAATAGATATTTTCAAGCACGTTGAGTAATATTCGCTAAAAACAGCCATTACAAACGTAATCCACCTATAATTACAAAGTACAATTGCTGTTTGCATTATATACCACCAACACTACATAATTGCATACATTCTTAAACCTAAATAAAAAATAGATTTTCAATTATACTTTTGAACCAGCAAGCAAAACAGTGTGTTATTCCAAAAAATAATTTATTCAATTGTCAGATTTTTTATTTTGACACCATCAAAAGAAAAAAAATAATGGTAATTTATTCAATGGTTTTAATTTGAATCGCCACTACAAAGACCAAAGCTTAATTCAAACAAACAAACGGTATATGGCATAAGACAAAACCAGCCAAAAGTACTCTAACATTTTTTATAGCAAATATGATTATTCAAAGTTTTTGCATATTCAATGGTGATAATTTTGCCGTATTTTTAGACAGTTAACCAATTTTTTCAAAAAGAGCGATGCCACTATTAATCATGGTGATCACTTGGCACAAACTAATTGCCCTCAAATCACAAACGATATTAAACACTAAATGGATACCGTCCATTTAGATAGCTGCAATTTATTTGAGAGAGATGGTGTTTACTTGGAACCTCTCATATAACGTTTAGCAGTCATTGAAGCAAAAAATATTTTCGGATTGCCAAACAACATTTATGATCATTCAATTTTTATTGCATTTCATTAATGTAAAATTAAAAAATTTTAGTCACATAATCACTTGCGTCAAATAATAATTTTTGGTTTCTTGCGTGAAATAATAAATAGTATATCACTTTTTACTGATCAAATAAAAAATTTATTTTAAAATTACCAAAGACTGTGATATGGGCTTTTTTGCGACAAGATACAAAGTCGACATTGTTTTTCTTATTTATAATGACATTATTTTGTTTATTAATCTCAGAAAAATTGTCGATGAGTGATTCATGTTCTTTAAAACCATAAATGTATTTTTGATTAGCAACAGTTCTCCAATTAAAAACCCCCCATTAAAACGTTCTTTTACATTATCAAATTAAAGTAATTTCAACAATTTTCCCGCCGAGACATGTCTTATTGAGAAAAACATGGACACGGCTTTTTTCTGCGATTTTTATAAGATTTATGAAACCATGATAATCAGGATTTCAAATTGATTATAATTACTTCTTTTAAAACGGTTTTTTTTCGTTTACTTTTTTATCAGCTATAACAACAAATTTATTTACCATAATATTGCCAATTGAAATTTTGATATTTTTTTTTATTATTAGTTATCCCCATGTGAATACTTTCTGAAAAAAAAATTTTCACTCATTCAAAAAAGGAAAGCCGCCTGATTACTTAGGGGCTGGTAACCCAGTATTAGTGTTTCTTGGCGCAATCGCCAAATACAGTAAATTATTTGAAAAAATTTTAATTGAGAAATCTATTTCTTATATGTCAGTAAAGCAAAAAAAAAAACTACTAAGGTTAATTCAATCTAACTTTTTTTGTTTCTTTAAAAATACTTCCTGCTCTATTTAACAGTCGGTTTTAAAACGACCGGCTTAATTGTGAACTATGAAATCATTTCAAACCCTTTATAAAATTATTGCAGTTTAAAGGAAATTTATGATTGCTGTTTCTATAAGCAGTGGTGACAGGAAAAACTTTTTCATTAAATGAATAAATTTAATTTGCTTTCCATGGATTTTTAAATCCCCTAGTAAAATTATTCATTAACAAGAAAAATGTTGCCTGTTTTTTGTTTGGTTTCACATCTTATAATGGTCGCAAAAGACGAATATTTAAAAAGTATGTTCATTCGGGTATAATTAAGTAACTTTTTTCAAAAACCGACAATTCATTTCGTTAATAAATGTTTTGCAATTTAAACCAACTAGTGAATTGGTGTTTCCCGGCCATCAGAGTTTAAGAGCTCAAACCTCTGACAAAAATAGCAGCAAAAAAAAAAAAAAAGTCAATATTCTAGGGATGTTTCCAATAAAAGTGTTTCACAGTGAGTCGATCCGCTTCATCCGATGTTCATGAGGACGATAGTGATGGCCTACAAAACAATGCGAAAATAATTTTGTATGCCCAATTCAAATAAAACGATGGTTTTTGATTATTTAAATTATTATTTTGTTTCTACTGCTTCTCATCATAATGAAAGCAATTAACAAAAATTTTTATTTTGGATCAAAAAACCAATAAGTGCAGCGCATAGAAATGTTAATCCCCCAGTTTAGACTATTCAATTGGTGTACAGTGCTTGCTGGCAAAGATTATGAAATGAACTCCATCACGCACATTTTAACAGTTTAATGAATATAATTGTTTGCAACAATCAGCGGTGACAAACTCATTTCACTCAATCACATTCATCATATCGTAAAGTGTTTTGTTGAACGCCACTCCGCCAGTGAGTTGAGCAACTGCTCCTTTATCGTGAAATCCAAAAACATCTTAGCGATGTTTTTTCATAAATTTTTTATGTATTCCGCTGGGCAGTGACACCTAATGCCTTAAACGATCTGGCTTGTTCGTACATGCCACTGGAAATCCGTCAATTGTTTTTATCGAAATCAAAAAGAAAAAAAGAAAAAAAGCTAATTTACTAAATACGCAAAAGGTATTAATCATCGAAAAATTTTATAATGCTTGTCCATCGCCTGAGCCAATAATGACTGCTGCTGATATTTATTTTTGTCTGATAATTGTTTCGGGTTTATGCTTGAATGTCATTCTTGAATAGCTCAGTGATCATTACAAAAATACTCTATCGGCAGAAACATTTCTTTCGAACACTTTGGAAAACATCCACTACAACAATGTTTCACAATCAGTATGCTTCAGACCTGGTTCCCGGTCTCTGTTAAAAAAATGATATATATCATACGATGTAGGTCCTTAAGGGGTAGCATCTAAATAGATAGGAACATTGTTACCGGAACCTGATCACATCTAATTCGAAGTAATTGCCAGTAAAACAAAACAATCATGATTATTCATAAAAACAAGAGTTAAGTGTGGTGATAAATTTTTGAAGTTAAGACCATGTTCTTGTGATGTAGTCGTTGATGCAGCAAAAAATATTTTTGGTGGTGATGATGGTAATAGAAAGAATTTTTGACACTCCGGCTGTGACGCAATTGCCAATTGTTCAATATCTTCCTAATCAGGCAAATAGGAAAATGATTGGTTTTGTTCAGCGATGTTAATTAATGTGAGCGGGATAGGAATTCCAATGTAATTTTTATTTCAATCATTGACTGATGTGTGAACCGAATGTTATTCTGTAAAACCGACTTCTTTTTCCAAAGAAAATCTTTTCAGCTCTGATATCATCGTTACCGCCCGACAGAAAATATTAGCCTAATGACAGATGCTAGTACCTGAAAAATATATATACATAGACGTGCAAAATCATTTACTACTTTTATTAAAATAGACCAAAGTGAGTAGTAAAACCGATCGGATCACATCTAATTAGACTCAAATAAAAATGTCGATGAAAATTTTGATAAAAAAATAGTTATTGATGTTTATACTGCTTGTGAAAGCAAATCTAATAATGCCTCTTTTGATATTACAACTAGGGCTATGAATGATCAATAAAATATTAATGATTGTTTATTATTTTTGATTCTACAACAAGATACGTCAAAGTCAAAATTATCATCTGGATAGTATTGGCAACAGCTACATTAGCGAATCGAAACAAACATATAAATCCCGCCTAATTTTGTTTGATATGTTGACAAAATCAGTTAATGATCAAACTGTTAGACATGATTTTATTAATTTTAAATGAGGAGAAGATTATTTCGAAAACAATGCTACTATTGAAAATCACAACATCATCTTCTGTTCGATCTTTCTTTAAATAAAGGAGCAGTAAAACCTTGACAAAAATATATTACAAAAAATGATCCAAAGGGAAAGTTTGAAGAATGAAAAATGCATTCCGAAGGTTACAGCTGGATTTTAAATAAAAATTTTAAATAAACCATTAGTCCTGAGATTTTCACTGAAGCCGATAAAATTCATCTGGTTGCTGGTATCTCAAAATCATCAACAATTTATCAACCGGATGCTAATGAGAATTTTCCGCAAGACGATGTCAGTAAACGACTTAAAATCAAAAAGCTACCACATTTTAGTGAAAATGCTACATCTGTCAAAAATTTCAAAAATAATTGAAATAATTTATTCACTCAAACCGGCTTTTTATTGCGGTACAAAAAAGATGAATTGCCAATTGTACATTAGTTCTTGACAATTTTTGCCCAATAATGGAAGAACATTTTAAAAAAGTGTAAACGCTCAATTTATCTTAAAATCATATTTTGACTACATTTGAGATTCCGGCAATTTATTACAACAATAATTTTAATGTAAAAATATTTGTACTATTTCAGTTCAAAAAAAAAAATCTAGAACAATGCTGCAAAACTTTTTTGGAGTAAATATTGCCAAATAAATACTCTACTAGAAGATTAATTGAAAAGTAGATCAAACTGATTTTTGTTAATTGAAAAAAAAAAAGTGGTCTGAAATGTCCCCCAAATTAGTGACACTCACTTCATTCTTTTTAAGCTTTAATATACTGCAAAACTAGTTAAAAGGAATGATATTCTTCATCAGCAAATTAGTCATTTGGTTTAAGTCTGCAGTAATTGCGTACTCTCTGAGGTTCAAGTTTCTGTCGGACTGTGGTGTTGTTAATTACAACACTAATAAAAATCTGATCTCAGTGTTCCCTCAGAAATCATCAGCAATTTCACACAAAACAATTTGACCATTCACTATAGTTGTAAGTCAACGGCCGCTTTTGTTTGTTATAGTGATGGTGATTGGAACCGTTTTTTGACATAAAGTCGGATGGCTGTTATGTGGTTTTGATGAATAAAAACTGAGTTAGTTAAAAAAATCAACCACCTCCAAGGTGTTTTAGTGAACCAGAAACAAAGTACATTGCTCTTAATAATTTTTTAAAGCAAAATAATTTTTTCACATTGGCACATATTGAAAATATTTTGAGTAAATATAAATCCACTGATAATTAAGCTAATTGGCCAAACACTAACAAAAACAAAACCAACATACGCATTAAATATAATTTAATTTGTGAACATACCAAGGTTCAGCAATATTTAAAAGAGGTTTATACCGCTTTTAATATTGATGATATATTATTATGCCAGTTGTTTTTCGAAAAAAAATTTTTGGTTGGCGAATATCTTTTAATCATCTAGTTGAAAAACTGTCAAGGAACTAATTCTTGTTTTAAATGGCCGATTGAAAACCCTCGTTAATATTGTTTTCAGACCTTGATGTGTTTAATTATATTGCTTTTTTTTAGACTGCAATATTGTTGAGTTCAACAAAATCTTCACCTCTGAAAGGGCGTTATTTGACTTGTTTTAACCACATCAATTGCAACGTAAAACAAAAAGAAAGTGATAAAACATGACTAATAGACAAATGCAGAAACACGCAAGTCAAGTGCAATTGTCATGTCATGCTCAGACTCACAATATTTGATACTGTACATTTTATGTATTTTTTTTTTTCAGTCCTTTGTTTTGAGTATAAATTTTCACATCTAAAAACAATTTATTTAATTAATTCAGGGTATTTTATTCCATTTTAACAGTCCTCTTTCTTTATAAGAGTTTTGAAATCGGACGGTGATATCAACAAAAAAAATATTTCAATTATTTTCCAAAAACCTTTTTCTTTCTTCCAAACGACATTGCGTTGCTAGAGCAATACAAACAATGTCCGGCAGCAGACGCCAAACACATTTAGTCGTACAAACTAACTTAGAAAACAACAAAACAACAATGTAGAAAGTATATATATTTAGCGAGGGAGGAATGACAACAATTTCAAAGACAACATAACGAAACAGTTTCACATAATTAAAAATATCAACATCACTAGCATACATAATGTAAAGTGAATCAACGACAAGTCTAATAAAAGGTCTTATTGAAATTAAAAATTATTTGGCACATTTAATTGATTTGTCTCAGCATTTATGGGCACTACTCGCTTCAACGGCAAACTTACTTCATTTTAATTATTAATCTGTTTTCAAACGTTCAGTCACTTGATTTTGATGGATATATTAAAAACAGGCCTCTCATGGTCCCTAGCATTAGACGGTTATATCTGAGTAATCTGGTTTGTTGCAAAATTATTTTCAATGTTCACAGTGATGACTTTTTTGCGCACTAAAAAATAAAAATGATTTTACAAATAAATTTGTACTTCATATAAGACAATCAACTGTTGACTTAATGAGTGATCACAAGAGAAGCCGTTTGTAACCATTCACAAACAATTTCATTCGACTAAAGCTAAAAACATTGGGTCTGATAATGTTGCATGCATTATAATATCTCATTCATGTCTATGGAAAAAAAAAAAGTTGTAATTAGTCTTTTCAAAAAAAAAGATTTTTGTGATTTGTGATTTGTAATCGGCCAAAAAGATCCACTGAAATCAATTCTTTAGACATAATCTGAATCAAAATAAAATTCCGCAGCATTAAACGTTTTAATTTAATTTGAATCCACAAAAAAAATTGTTGCACTTCAGTTTGTCATGAATCATCATTATTCACATGGATTAATCAAAATTTTGGAACATCCTGTGGTCTATCACGCTTTTAAAAACATCTGTAACAAATTTGTTTTTCTTATTTATTTCAGCAATTGGATTTGCTACCAGCATGAGGAGCCAAACCAAAACACCACTGCTGACAAACTAGTCACAGCCCTGGTACGATAAATAATATCATTATCACGACGATTTTCCAATGGCTTAATATTCGCTTATTATATATTTTCAGAATAAAAACAATGATTCAAAATTTTTTTTTCTAGTGGTTATGAAAAATTAACTCGTGATGACAAGTGACGTCTAAGAAAGCATATCGACACCTTTTATCGATGCGTGGATGATGTAAAGGTTAATTGCATTATAAATGTTAGCCTCAATTTTATATAATTAGCGCCTCCAGGCACATTTATTGTTGAATATATGTTTACACTTATCAACGACATAAATGAGCAGTCATTTATCGATTTATCAATTTTCATAATTTCAGTCTATTAGAAATGATTCCTAAATTTTCATAATCCAAAGTAAGACGCTTTGCTCTGATCAATCAAAGATATTGAGCGAGGGAGCCGGCAGACTTAGTAGGGCTGCGCACTTAATCATAGGCTTCGTTCTATATTGCTTTATTTCTAATGGTTGAAAATTCAGATTTAGCTTTTTGTGATAACGGGAATCATTGAACAATTAGAATGGCGAGCAACACTATTAGTCATACCTTGCTTAGTTAAAAGTGGTCTTTTCTGTTTTAGAAAAAAGATTACATAATGGCCTGTATAACTGTCAACTATTAAATTAATAAAAAATGTATTATAAAATTATTGGCGTACAAATGGCATTTTGATTGCTTCTTAGATTACCAGTAGTATTAAAAAAAAAGTGATAAGCTCTAAAAAACCTAAAACTTAATTTTTAACAACCTACTAAATAATTGTCAAGACATTATCGTAATCATGAGTTTGATTGAGCTTTATATTCTATTGCTATCATTAATTATAACAAAAAAAAAATAGGAATTATTTTGCCCATGAAAGAAAAATGAAATTTACTTATAGTAGTGTGTCGCCAAATTAGTTTGATGAAAGCACGTTAAAACATGACAAACAGGCCATGCGAATGATGGCTCTTGCATTTTCTGATTTGACACTGCAAAGAAGAAAACCACAAATACAAAAAAAGAGGACGAAAGGCCAAAGATCTTTAGATGATGTGAAAAATAATGGCCCTCCTGGATTGTTTACTGTCTGGGCCGCTGAAAATAATGTTAATAATAAACTATTTTAGGGTGTCTTACATGATGTGGTGGCAAAATTGAAATGAAAAATGATTAACAAATTCCCCAAAGAACTATAATAGTTTTGGTATTATTCAGCACCTTAGTATCAATCACCCTTGTCTTTTCTGATTTATTCCAGTAGCTGTAAAATCTTTGGGTTTAAAGATATGAAATGAAATTTGAAAAAATTGATGTTAGCGGTCTCCAGTCGCTACAATTGAAAACCATTTTGTATCTTACAGGGGAATCGAAAGGACATATCGATTTTTTCACCCACAAGCAAAAGTAAAAAATTTACTTTTGACAATGATCTTATTTAAGATGGAGAAGTTTTTGGTGCCCCGAATAATCAAATGGTTTATATAAATGCTTCTTTACTAATAATAGCCAAATCATTACTGTGATTTAGGGGATTTTTTATCGTGGTCATTCAGGAATGCTAGCGAACTCAAAGCCACAAAACGGTATGACTTATAAAACGATTTTGATGTTAAATGGGACCACTTCTTAAAGATGATGCAGCAACGGCTATCTGTAATGCTTTCTCGCAATGATCGAAATTCATTAGTCCTCTATGACAAAAAACCTTTGCCAGCCGATTTTGAAAATTGTTGATAGCAAGAGCGACGGTTATTCACCTGTAGTAAACAATTACTAAAAATTTATCAACGATAATTCATCTTCACCATGTTTATCTGCCTTTAAAACACCAAACTTTCTGCCAGAAAATTTGTCTTTTTCATAAAATGAAAACATTATCACATCAAAGCCTGATAGTAAGTGTGACCAATCAGTTATTGAATTTCATACTGGCTAATGATATGAAAAATATGATGCGACTTGTTGTGAGCATTACAAAAATAGGCTGACTGAACAAAAAAAAAAAAAATTAGAAAGAAACGGAGGTTTAGCCAGTGAAATATTTTGAGGCTGAATAGTTTTCAAACGAAACACTTAATCGTGCCTCTTTTTTTTGAGTTCAGATTTAGGCTTTTACAAACACCTTGGTTTCAGATATAAATATGATTTGCTGGTAATGGAAGGTGGGTCCATCATTTCAGATTATTTGAGTCCGGCTTTTTTGGAATAATTATTTTGCGGTTGCAAAAAACTCAAATATCAAATACATTTGTTGTCCGCCTTGTATATTGTCACAATAAACAGCAAAAAAAAAAAAAAAAAACGATTGTAACAATGTTTTGATGATTCTCACGTTCAATGTCGTTTTGATATAGCCAAATTTTTTATAAAAACCAAACTGGGTTTTTTAGGGAAAAGTGTGACAGTTGATCACATCGTATTAGCTGGATTCGTTATGATTGTGAATGATCGAAATTCGGTTTTGAAAATTCAAGAACTGTCACAATCCCAATTACTAAAAGTCTCATTGGGCAAGAATTACTATTTATCGACAGGTGCCTTCACAATTATAAAAAAAATTTTGTCATTGTAAAAAATAGTAAGCGGACAAAATCGAAATATTCTTTTCCGGAAAAGAAACTAGGTTTTCAACTGGTTTAAAACTAAGTATGTTTCAAACAAATGAAATCTCTCAATTATTGTAAAACCTAACGCTAATAACAAGAAAATTATACAAGAATTAAATGATCATTCTCATACTAATGCTAAATTCTACATTAATGAAAAAAGAAAAAAAATATATCTTATGTTAATTCTGACTCAAATAGAAACATCATTCATTACCAAAAAAAACCATAAAACCCATATTAGTTATTCAAATTAAAAAATGTCTTGTCCAAAAACTTTCTTTTAAGCAAAAACCCCAACATTCAGTGGCTGGCTGCTTTTCCTTTAAACAAATGAGTAGTTAAGTCCCAATAGAGATCCATCACCACTAATAGTTTAATGCATCAGTTTGAAAAATCCTCTCTGAATGAGCAGGGCTACTGCCAGAAAACGAATAATAATTATACTGTTAAATTCTAACTTTAAACTTGTGAGAAATGTGTTAAAAATTAGTTGCCCGAAGCCAATCAAGAAAAAATATCTTAATTTTAAAATAAATGTCCGCTCAACCGTTTTATTGTTAATATCAACAATGAGATATAAATGAGAGTGTCACCAAATTTTTTATATGATGAATGTTATTGTAAAAACTGAAATTTTGATAAATTTCATTATGCATTAAAACTGTTTTTTTTTTTTTTGAGATTAAAAAATGGTTAATGACAAATTTTTGGGATGTTTCAATAAAACTTTGTTTAGCTATGAAATAGGCAATTTGACTAATATAATAAGTGATCATATCATAGGGTTATATGTCGATGTCAATCTCATTGCTAGTCTCCCAAACAACAACAACATGAATGTTTAAAAATTTTCGCACCACCTGGTTAAATTTAACGAAAATGGACTAAGCCAGGACTAGCTTTTTGGGCAAGGTGTTGATTAATTTTAAAATGGTATTCATCGATGGATTGAAAGTCATATCGAAAAGGTAATAGTTATTTTTAAATTAAATTAGTTTCATTCAAGTGCCAAGACAATGGTGGCATAAAAGTAAAAATTTTTTATCCTGCAAAAAAGAACCCTTTCCGACCTGATCAAAATAAAAAGAAATATTGCTCAGGTTTTGCAATGCCATTATTTACGACCAAATGTTAACAATATAAGATATGATGAGATGTTGTTTTACTTACTCGCCATGTACAAAGCTCTGTAAAAAATTATTTCAATGCCGCCAAAAAGTTATCTCCAGCTTTAATAGAGCCAAAATGACAATAAAATAAAATGTTATTTTGTAGATGACTTTTATAATGTCTTATAATTGATACTGATAACAAAATTTTATTTGATGATAGCAGCAGAGTAAATTACGTTGTTCGCGAATGTAAAATTATAGCTAAACACAAAAAGAGGTAGGTGAGACAAATATATATAACATAGAGTACCAAATACAATGTCTTTAAAATTTACATGACAATCAGACATAAAATGCGTCCTAATGTTTATGTTTCTAAATCACTCTTCAACACCTTCCTGTCATCTAACTTTGAATATCTTGCGCTACATCATCTAGGAATAGCACCAGCCCAGTCCCGCGGTGTCTGGTTCAATCCTAACACCGTAATCATAATAAAAAAAAAATAAAGAAAAAAAAAAAAAAAAATTAAAGTAAAATCCCAAATTCTTCAGCATATGTTCTAGAACAATGTCAAATGAATAAAAAATTATTCAGAGCTAACACATATAAAATAAATAATGAAATGATAATAGCGTGATTATAATATGTTTTTATTAAAGCCATAAATATAAAAATAATAAAAAACCGCGGAAGCAATGAATATATAAAATGAAAACTACCAAATAAAGAGTTTTTTAAGATAACATGACAATGACACCATGATAGGGTGCCAATGTGGGCGTCTATAGGCCACGTCTCAACAGATATTATAAAATGTCATACTAAGTGTAAATACTTCAATGAAATTTGTTAATCAAAGGCAGCTGGTGGCTATATCTTTCAAAATATTTTAAGCCATGTTACATTAATCCAATCAAACAAATGTCCGTTTCATTGCTTAGCAGCAAGAATAAATAAATTGGATGTGCTGATTCTCTCTAAAACCTGTATTTAATTTCAAAAATAGTTCAGGATATGGCCCTTGACGTGAAAGACCATGACATATAGTTTTTCAATTGTTGAAACAAAACCATTAATGACGCACTTTCACACGAACTATTGCACGTGGGTAGTCTGCGTTTTGAAAGACCATCTTGTCTAGTAGTGTAAGACCTATATATTCAGCCCCTTCTGCTTCAATTTAATTGTTTATGTCTTTATTTGTTTTTTAACGTAATAACTACAACCGTATTATTAGTATATAACTTCCTAATTACAGTATTCACTATAACAATCTCAATCAAGCTAAAAACCAAATCACAATTGATTGCTGGCATAAATCAGTGATGTTGGGAGGTGCTGCAGTTTAGACTATTTGAGCTTCTGGTTTTAATTTTAAAGCCGTTTGAAATGTCGGTTTATGCAATAGATATATTAAATTTAAGTGCTGTTATATGTGATGATAATCAAAGTGAAAAAGTATTTATGGTAGTCGATTCCATTTGCCATAAGTTGATAATTGGGGGGTTGACCTCTGCTGTCTTAAAAAATTTCTTTCACAACGGCTGGGATGGTAGTGAGAAATTCACACATTTTGAAAAATTTTATCATAATATTGGGGTTGAAACAGCTAGCATATTTGACAGGACTGAAATTACTAATCAATGGCAAAACCTGATCAGCTCCAAAAAAATTTACTACATGGTTTTTAACAATTTTTGAAGCAATTTGTAAAATGTACAAAAATAATCCGGTTGCCGATATAATTTTTGCATCTTAAAAGGTTGAAAACAAGTTTAGAAAATAAATTTTGAATGGATTTTCTCACCCTAGTAAGATCGCATTACAAAATGCAAAAATGTTATCCGATGATTTCGATGATCATTTGTTCAGTGCTGAAAAACCATCAACCACAATGAATGCTTCGGATGCTGCTGGCTTGGTTGCTGATAGGAACAACAAATGCATAAAAAAAATGATTTCCTCCAACATTTTAAGAATGTCGTTCAGAAGGTCATTCGATTTCTCGGTGTATGCAACTTGATCTAGTGACTGATGGAATATTTGATGGCTTATCCAAACGGGCCTGAATATTATGGTCTATGAATGACATTGAAAGACTCGTGCTTGATTGCTCAATATTTGATTTTAATTCACGTGGTTTTCACTATCTCCTTACTACCAAAAAATGGTTTGTTGGCTGTGAACCAATGGTCAGCCAAAATACTGGTGCTGGAAATTCCAAAATTGATGTTAAGGCCATTCATACTGTCTAATTTCAAAATCAGTTAAAACTACCAAAAGTGGTTTAAGCTCTAGATACTGTGAATTTAATTTCCATTTT
Organism: Ascoidea tarda (nom. inval.); assembly: GCA_030560485.1. Classification (NCBI taxonomy): domain Eukaryota; kingdom Fungi; phylum Ascomycota; class Saccharomycetes; order Ascoideales; family Ascoideaceae; genus Ascoidea; species Ascoidea tarda (nom. inval.). Next base: position 1,101 of record JAKTTS010000358.1, on the reverse strand, counting down.
TGCAGCTATTAATAACGGAGCTAAGATAACATTTGCTGACAATAAAATTTATGTACAAGAAATAGTGGTTTGTCTAAAAGTTTCAAGTGGTCTTATTTAGTGTTGCTCTAGAATAGAAATAAATGCCATTCCAGCTGTGTCTTTTTATTAAAAATTTGGTCATCCTGCTCAAGCAGCAGAAATCAAAACTGCAATATTTTATGATTCAAAATGAATGATTCATCCTAGTGTGACACTTATCTTAAAACAAAGGCAAGATCAATTGTTAATTAAACGTCGGCTAAGACTTCATATCAAATATTAAAATTGGATCATGTTGCAGTTGTTGGTCTTTTATTTACGACAGCCGCTGACGGAAGCAGATAATATGTTACTTTTGCTGATGAATACTAAAATTGTGAAGTGGTTACTATTTTAGCTGATTGATCATTGGCAGTCAGAAAATTCATATATCAATTAAAACAGTTTTCAAATGCATTGGGTATAAAAAAAATTTTAGTAAGATCAGATAATAGGTTTGTTTCAATATTGTTTTGTAAAATATGCTTTGATAGTGGAATCAAGAATGAAATGTAGTGTAAGTATGAGTCTGATCAAATCTGTTTGGTTGAACGGCGGTAAAAAACTATCATTCAAAAAATAAAGCCTTTTTAATAAATTGAAATGTTGCAGATGATCAATAAAAAAATGCCGCTAAATGTCTTTTTTACTTGTTTAATTTAATTATTAAAAATATTGACTTTCGGTAAAAGGACGATACAAAGTTTTGGTAAAAATCATTGGAAGTCAAAAATTTTAGAGTATCATGATGTGCTGCTTATTCAATAAATTAACTAGCTATTTTTTTGGAAAAATTAGGCAAAACGATTAAGTTGTGTTCTTTAGTCAATTTAATGAACAGCAAAAATCTTACAAATTCTCCAATTTTAACAATGCTACAATCCTAGTAACTTTTCTAAGTCCTTTTGATGAAGTATAATCCCCATTCAAAAAATCCTGTTTCACATCTGCTGATGTTATTAGTGAATTTGCGGTTGAAATAATTTCAATTCCCTAAAAGAGTATGGGGATGAAATCGATCGGTTTTGATAATAATAAAAC
>JAKTTS010000357.1:0-16827 GCA_030560485.1 Ascoidea tarda (nom. inval.) | reverse complement strand
TTTTTGGTAGATCACTTCTCGTTGGTTTTTGCGTTCGATGACAGCTTTCTTTGAGGGCGACAAGTATATTTTTCTTCGCTTTTTTCTGACACTCTCGAGCAATTCAAAACTTTCTTTGGCATTCAACGTAATAGCATCGCTGGAGCCAATTGACGAGTCATAGGCATTTTTTGTTGGATCGAATCCCAATCGCGACAACGTCTTCGGCGAAAATGCGACATTCATGACTTTTTTTTTCTCCAATTTCTCATTTTCTGTTTCATACAAGTTTCTCAAACTCTCACCTCCTTTGATTTGAACCAACTTGTTTCTCAATTCCTTTTCTTTGTTTTTATTCTTTTGGATTTGTTTTTTGGCAGCTAGTTTTTTCAAAACCTCTGGGTTAGAATATTCATCGTCGAAAAATGCCTTTTTCGCGTGGGAATTGCTGAAATACAACCTATTATTTCCCTCGTCTCCATTCATTACCTTCTCTTTAGCAAATGGGTCATCGACTAATTTTAACCCATAACTTTTTTCGTTATTAGTATGGTAGTTCTTACTCATCAAAATTTGTTTTCCATCATTATTTCTGCTTGCAATCGGCGCGCCTGTCCCCATAGCACCACTCAATTCTAGTCTCTTTGAAGAGAATTTTTGCATTTTATAGTCTTGATGAAAATAACAATACTGGGTTCTTGATTTGTTCACTGGAGCATCACATTTGATTCCTGTTTTATTGTTGGAAAAAATGCAAATTCCAAAATCTCTTGATTTCCCAATCTCTAAGATCGAGTCATATTTCGAATTTAAAACTAAATTGAATGTTTTAACTTTCTTGCTATTATCAACCCACGGAGAAATTTTGGGATTCAAAACTCCAATAATATCCCCAACTTTTAATTTCCAGTATTTTTGACATGCTTCATCGAATAGCATTAAATTCAAAACCAAATTGAAATCGGTCAAACTGATTTTTAAATACTTTTTATTATTACTAGCAATTTTCAATTCAGTTTTGTTCGAGATTATACCAACAACAACCCAGTTTGGATAATTGGGCTCTTTAAAATCTGGATAATGCACTTTTCCAAATAGTTTATCAATTCTTAATATTGCTTTGTTTTTCAACATTTTGTCAATTGCATCAGATCCCAAGTATCTTAAAGACAAATATGACCCCGAATACTTGTCTCTTTCATTAACTGCAGAGTTTTTTTGGACACATATATCTGTTTTTTGATCGATAAAGGTAAACACTCTCTGTTTTAAAAATTCTGCTTTTTTCTTTTTTTCTTCCTTTTCCAAAATCCCATTTTGTTGCAATTTCACTGCAATTTGAGACTTTTCAATCTTGTGTGCTTTTCTTTTCAATCTGTATTTATCGCTGATACCCATGGTATTCTTATGGTTATGGTTATGGTTATCATTTTTATCATTGTTATTATTGGTCTTTTCATCGGTACAAATTTTATTTACTTGTTTAATTTCCCCGATTGGAATATTAAAGTCTCTCTTTCTAGTTTTCAGAGGAGACTTTAGTCTTTCGTTTGCATAATCTAATAATCGCATTGCTTCTTCTTTCATTTTCAATAGTCGTTCTCGCTCCTCTGGATTAACGAAATCCTTTTCATCATCACTCAAAATGCCATAATCGTTATCTGAAAACTCATTTTTGTCATTATAATTTTGCCCGAGAGACATGCTTCAAAGAATCATCGGATACACAAGAACTCGCAATTTTAACCACTGTTATGAAATACGACAGATATACTCAAGCATATGGATAACTCGCTACAAACATTAAGAAATACAACAATAGCCCAAAAAGAAAACACCCTCAGTATCTCTCCAAATATTTTCCAACACCCGTCCCACTGGTCTCAGTGCTGTTATCACAAGCGTATTTTGTGGCACGTTGGAGATAAAGCTGTCGTTTTATCAAGTCTTTACTGATTAAATCTTTACTGATTAACTCCAGGACTGACCCCAATGCTCGCTTCTAATTCTTCCTGATTCACTACTTGAACAAAATACAACTCATTTAATCCCTAAACTAAACAAATAAATAAAGCTATGGTAAATCGTAAAAAAAAAATACAGCCTATACAGTAACATAGAACGCATCTTTTAGTAGTTTTATTTTCTTGGTTTGGAGAACTCGATGTGGAGAATCAATGAGTGGTAACCTCTTCCATCCAAATCTTCCATTGCCCTTTGAGCTGCTTCAACAGTTGGGAAAGCAACATAAGCCAATCCCTTGGATTTTCCGGTTTCTTTGTTCTTGACCAAAGTAACTCTGGTCAATGGGCCATGGTTGGCAAACAATTCATTCTTTATCATAATATCCGTGACAATTTCATTCAATTGACTAACACGCAATGTGGTTGAGTCGTCTCTTTCACCATATCTCGAGCCCGAACCAAGAGATGGAGTAGCTGGACTACCATCTTTATTACGTTTTCTAAGATGTGGTGGGACATATCCTCCCTTCGCTGTTTTTTCAGCAGAGGTTTCAGGAGTTTGGGAATTAAGGGGCTCTGCACTGCCGCCTTCAATTGATTCTGGTGCACCCATGGTTTCTTTGAAGGGACATTTGGTTGTAAAATGATCACCTTTACAAAGTCTACAAACAATTCTTTGGGCTTTCTTGCCAGCAGGATTTTCTTGAGCTTTCTTTTCTTCCTCCTTTTCAGCCTCTCTCCATGAAGAAGACAATATTAAATTCACTGGTTCACCCAATTGAGTAGTTCTGATATCAGGGCCCACAGGATTTCCTTTTTCTTCACCATACTTGGCCCATTTTTTTCTTTCTGCCACCAAAGGGTGGACGTGTTCCTTAATGACCACATCTTTGATTTTCTGTGTTATTTTGACCTTCTTGTTTTGGTCATTGTAACGATACGATATAACGGTCTTGGTTCCATCTGGATTTTTTATTACTTCTGCGTTTGGTAGTTCGTCTTCGGCATCTGCCCACTTACTTTTGTCCATACCAAATAGTTAGTTATCGTGTTCTGTTCGAAGTGTCCCCCACTCTCCAAATAAATAAAACTTACATATCCGTTGACATCTTGACGAATGAAATGTGTATTTATATAAGCTATTAATTTAAAGACTTCTCTTCCAGTGCATTTTTCACACTGAAAAAAAATCAGGAAAAATTGTTGCGATTATCGTCAGTGGAAAACGTGACCAAAAGCACATGACTGGCTTTTTTCCTCACTTTCGCCATTAGAATTGTTCATTTTCGTTCTAGATGATTTACCTGCTTTATGTTCTTTTCATCATGTATTTTATCAGTGTAGTTTTCAATTATTCAACTGCTTAGGTATACAATAACGTTTCCTGTTTATTTCTAATTTACTTTTGCTTTTCCAATTGTTATTTTCCAACTGTTTTTGAAAGCTATCCTTGTTTAAAATGAGTAGTTCTGATAGTGAAATAAAACCAGGGCAGATGGATGACCGTAAACCTGCAACTTTTGATGATGACGACCAAGATGAAGAGGCTTCTGAAAATGAAAATTTGAAACCAAGAAGACCATACCATGATGATGACGACGAAGACGAGGACGAAGACGATGAAGAGGATGAAGATGACTACGAGGGCGGCTCCAGACCCAAAAAGAAACGTCGTACTGCTGCAAACCAGTATCTTGATGTGGAAGCAGAAGTCAGTGACGAAGAAGAGGAGGAGGAGGAAGAAGAAGCAGAAAGGTTTCGAGAAGAATTCATTGCCAACGAAGATGATGATCCTGCTGTAATGGGTTCAGACTATAATAAGTTGAATGACAATATTCATAGAGAATACGATCTTCGTCGTGATCAAGTACAAGAGGATGACGCTGAAAGATTGGCAGAGGAGTATAAAGCCAAATATGGCCGTATGTCTTCTAGTGCTTATCAAGGAGAACAAGGAACAATTTCTCAAAGGTTATTGTTGCCTTCTGTTGACGATCCTAACATTTGGGCAATAAAGTGTCGTCAAGGAAAAGAAAAAGAGCTTATTAGATTAATATTGCAAAAAAAATTAAATCTACAATCTACAGCTCGTCCTTTGGATATCTATACCGCTTTCCAAAGAGATAATTTTGCCGGTTATATTTATATTGAAGCAAGAAGGCCTGAGGCTGTAGACTATGCCTTGAAAGGTTTAGTGAATGTTTTTACGAGTCAACCAAAGTTATTAGTTCCAGTCAAAGAATTCCCTGATTTATTGAGAGCTGTCAGAAGTACTGATGTTGAAGTTAAACCAGGTTTATATGTCAGAATAACAAGAGGAAAATACAAAAATGATCTCGCTATTGTGGAGGATATTAGTGAAAATGGATTAGAAGCCAGATTAAAAGTAGTCCCAAGATTAGATTATGGACGAAATCAACAATCTGCTGATGCTGATGGTAAAAAGAAAAGAGCTTATGACTCTAAAAATAGACCTTTACCAAGATTATTTTCCGAAAGAGACGCAAAGGAATTTGATGAAAAATATCCACCCGTTAGAACTGGTCAAAACCAATTCAACTATAGAGGAAATATATATGTTGAAGGTTTTCTCATTAAGGATTTCAAAATCCAATTTTTGCAAACAAAAGATGTTCAACCAACTTTGGATGAATTAACAAGATTCAGTGCAAATAGTGGTGAAATTGATTTATCTTCAATTGCACAAACCTTAAAAAAGACATCTGAATCATCAACTTCTTTCCAACCTGGTGACAGAGTTCAAATTGTTAAAGGTGAATTAACAGGTTTAACAGCAATTGTTACAAATTCAGAAAAGAGCGATATTATTTCTGTTAAACTTGAGAAGGATAAAAACAATCAAATATTACAAGAGGGAAAACTAACAGAAATTCCTGCCACCGATTTGAGAAAAATGTTTGTTATTGGTGATCATGTAAGAGTCATTTATGGTAAACATATTGATGATACAGGTTTGGTTATCACTATTGATAATGATCAAGTGACATTGATTTCCGACCAATCTCAAAAAGATGTTACTGTTTTTGCAAATTATTTGATGACTTCTACTGATTCTTTAGGATTGAACCGTGTTGGCGAATTTGAGTTGCATGACTTGGTTCAATTGAATAACAGAACCGTTGGTATTATTGTAAAAGCTGATAGAGAGGTTTTAAGTATTTTATGCCAGGACGGCAGAATTGTTAATATTGCACCTTCTTCAATTGCTTTGAAGATTAATCAAAACAAACGAACTCAAACAAGTACTGATCAAAATGGCTTGGAAATTAAAATTGGTGATAAAGTCAGAGAATCATCCGGTGAGAGAAGAGATGGTACAATTGAACATATATATAAAAGCATCTTGTTTTTAAAATCCAGATCAATTACAGAAAATTCTGGAATATTTGTAACGAATTGCGCAAATGTTACAACAATTTCAACAAAGGGTGCTTTATCTACTATTTTTACTGCTAATAGGGATTTAGCCAAAATGAATCCAAACAGACAAATTGGTGGCTCTGATGCAATAAAATCTATGGGGCCCCCTGTTTCTAGAACATTTGGACGTGATAGAACCATCAATCAAAGAGTAATAATTAGAAAGGGACCTAAGAAAGGTATACAAGGTATTATTAAAGATGCTGACGGTGATATTGCTAGAGTAGAACTTCATTCGTCTAATAAGATCATCTCCATCGATAAAAGCAAATTATCGTTCTTTGGGAAAGATGGTAGAACGATGCCATATGAACATTTTATTGCGGCCCCAAATTTAGGAAAGGTTTCAGATACGTATTATACTGGTGGTGCAGCTGATGGATTAAGAGATAATAGAACACCCTCATGGAATGGTGCTAGATCTCAATATGGTGCAGGTAAAACTCCGCTGTGGACTGGAGGAAACAAAACTTCATACGGTGGAAGCAGGGATCCAGCTTATTCTTCGATCAACAGTTGGTCTTCTGGTGGCAATTCAACATCTTATGGAGGTGCTACCGCATATGGAGGTGGTAGAACTGCATATGGAGGTGGAAAAACAGCCTATGGTGGTGGCAGAACAGTTCATGGTGGACAGAGTGCTTGGGGCACCGGTGGTGGGACCGCTTACGGTGGTGGTGGCAGAACTGCTTATGGTGGTGGAACTGCTTATGGAGGAGCCACATCTTATGGTGGAGCCACATCTTATGGAGGAGCAACTTCCTATGGAGGAGCAACATCTTACGGTGGATCGACAGCGTACGGAAATAGAACATCATATGGCGGAAAAAGTGGATATGGTACTAGTTCTAACACTGGAGGAAATGGCTCTGGAACTTCATATGGTGGTGCTTCGGTATGGAATCCTAACAGTGAGAACCACACCAATGCAAACCAATGGAAAACCAGTGATTGGGAACAGACAAACGACGCCTCAGCAGGTTCTAGTGGTGGAAATTATGGTGGTTGGAATGGCGACAACTACGACCAAATCAATCCTAGTGGTTGATTTTCGGCCTTAGAACTTTGGCCCATTATATCCTTAAGATTCTGTTTCTATAAAATATTTTATGTGTTTAGTTTTTTTTTGTTTTATTTATTTAATTTATTTCTTTGGTTTCGTGTATCATGATTAAACAGAGGAAATATCAGCTGGAGCTTTGCACCACATGCATCTCGCTCCATCAAATGCACAATATGCATACACACACAGATTATGCATGCACTTCAAAACTCAAGCCACCATGACAGTTTGGCTCAAAATAGCATTCTGGTCACGTGCTATGTTGAAATTGTATGTGAAGGTTACACATCTAACACTGTTTTTGTAGCTGGAGGAGTGATAATAGAGATGAATGGAGTTTGGGATGTGAAAACAATGGGGTTTTGTTGCTGCTAGCCCTTGCTTTGGCTTTTCTGGTCAAATATCCAGTCGTTGCTGTTTTGTTTTGTATTCTTCTGGTTGAGAAGTCGATTCTAGGAGATTTGTGTGAAGAAATGAAGTCTATCTTGCTACTGAACCAAAGAAAGCAATGTTTTCATATAATAACATCAGTACTATCTAAAATTTCAAAGAACCCTTTAAAATATCAGGCCGGTTTAAAGTACCAACCCATACAAAAAAATGGCTCAACTGTGTCTTCAAATCCTCCAATGCACTTTCCCTGTTTAGATAAATTGGATAAAAAATCAAAGTCGTTAGTTGATGAAGGACCCGAGCCTGTATATGCTAGAGTACAGTCCGGTTTTGAAGTGTATCGTTCGGAGAAACCCTTATTTTTGGACTATGGAGGATATTTACCCCAGTTTAATATAGCTTACGAAACCTGGGGAAAGTTGAATGCTGATAAGTCCAATGCTATATTATTGCACACAGGTTTATCTGCTTCTTCTCATGCCAAATCACAACCGAAAAATTTAAAACCTGGATGGTGGGAAGCTTTCATTGGTCCAAACAAACCACTTGATACAAATAATTTTTTTATCATTTGCACAAATGTAATAGGAGGATGTTATGGATCAACTGGTCCTTCTTCGATTGATCCCTCTGATAACCAAAGATATGCAACCAGGTTTCCAATAATTTCAATAATCGACATGATCAGAGCACAAAATCGTTTAATATCTGAACATCTCAAAATTAAAAAACTATATGCTACTGTAGGCGCATCAATGGGTGGTATGCAATGTTTAGCATATGCAAATGAATATTCTGAGCAAATCAATAAAATTGTTTCAATTTCTGGCTGTGCAAGATCTCATCCTCATTCAATAGCGATGAGGTTCTGTCAAAGACAAGTTTTAATGAATGATCCCAATTGGAATAGGGGTTTCTACTACGATTTAATTCCTCCCCATGTTGGAATGAAATTATCAAGGCAAATTGCAACAATTACTTATAGATCTGGTCCTGAATGGGAACAAAGATTTGCAAGATCAAGACTAGACCCTTCTTTAAAGCCTGCACTATGCCCTGATTTCTTGGTGGAAACTTATCTTGATCATCAAGGTGAAAAATTCAGTTTGGAATTTGATCCAAATTCTTTGTTATATATTTCTAAAGCAATGGATTTGTTTGATTTAGGTCTAGGGAATAAATTAAAAACGTTAGAAGCAAGAAAACAATCTTCCATTTTATTCACTAAATTTAGTAATCATTTTCAGGATTTTGATAATCTTGTTTTTAAAAACAATGATAATTGTTCCCTACCTTCTGAACCTTACAAAGAAAATATCAACAGTCAAATAGACTATGAATTGACCAAAGAAGAAAGCCTAGAAGATATTATAAACGGGCTATCTGGAATATCCAATCTTGAATCTTTAGTAATTGGTGTAAAATCTGATATTCTATTTCCAAGTTTTCAACAAAAGGAAATAGCTGATGTTTTAAAAATAAATCAACAGAGATCTAACTTAAATGATAGCAATATTAAATATGTAGAATTAGGTGAGGATATAAGTATGTATGGTCATGATACGTTTTTGTTGGATGTTGAACATGTTGGTGGTGAAATTAAAAAGTTTTTACATAAAATTTAAGTTTTTTTTTGTTTTTTTTAATTTCTTTGTGTATTATTTTAATATTTATTTCTATTATAACTTTTTATGTTTTTTCATATTTTTTCAGATATTTTTATGCGTTTTTTTTCTTTTGTTTTATTTAATTATAGTTGTGGATAAGCAAATTTAATATGGATTTCTCAGTAATATATTCTATTTCATTTAATTTTATAATTTTCCTTTTAAACAAAAAACACTTTTTTAATATTAATAATTCCTAGAAAGATTCTAATGATTCTTGCAAAGAAAAAAAACAAACAATTTCCAAATTGTATTATTTAATACTATATAAATCCTTAAAAATAAAGCAAAAATTAATAAAATTAATAAACTCAATAAGATTCCTTCAATCTTGCTGCAACGGTTCTAAGGTTTCCATAAACTTTTCCTGGTTGTTTACCCAAAATCAAACTTACAATTGCAGTTCTTGCCATTCTAATATGATTGTAACCACCAAGCATATGAATTTTATTATCAGCTAAAACTATTCTGGTTCTAGTAGCATTTTCTATAGAAAATTTGGTTTTTCCATCTTTACCAGCAATTCTACCAATGGCTCTGGATAAATGGTCACCATGCAATGTTTTAATGTCTTTGATTTCAAAAGTTTCAATATACAAATCATCCAATCTTAATAAAGCAACAGCATCATCGATATCAAATCCCAAAGTAAAGGCTTTAATGAACTCAGAAGCCTTTTGTAATGCACTTAAATCTGTTGTTAATTTGCACGTTCTGACCTCCACAGCTTTTGATTTCAAGTTCATTCTAATTTGCAATTTGAGATTATTAACCACCGGTGTATAGATTTTGGGCCAGCAGCTCTCCAAGGGAGTCATTCTATGAGGTGGAATAGGAATCACTCTTTTTTCAATTTTGATTTTTTGAGCTACTTGACTTGTCGAATCAAATCTTGGTTTTCCAGACTCGTCAATTATTATATGTTTTGAAGATTTCTTGAGAGGTTTTGATTCAGCAGAAAGTATTTTATCCTCCTCTGTTCCAATAGGATTCACATCTATCAATATCTCATCTTCGTCATTTATATTAATGTCGTCGTTTTTCTTTTGTATTATTTGGCTTTGAGAGGGTATTTCAAAGAGATTCGATTCTTTCTTCAAGGCAGTAGGTGCAGGCATTATGTTTCTGTGTATTCTGAATGTATCTGTTAGATCTATAGTATATTTTTGGAATAAGTTTCAACTTTTGCTCCTCTGAAAATTTCATAATAGTTTTTTTGATAAAGCCAAATTTTTTTTTTCCAAAACAAAAATTAAAATAAGGTTTCAACGCACTTTCTCACGCGGAAAGTACTGCGTCAACAAATGTGACGCAGCTCTCCGGTGGATTTGGCTGCTGAATAAAGAACAGTTTCTGTTCAGTTCATTAAAGTGCTTTCTCTCCCTCAACAGCATCAGTATCAGTTGGATAATCAGCAAACTATGAAGTTTCTAAATGTTTTAGTATCTGTCTTGGGGCTTTTTGTTTGCTCTGCCTCAGCCTTTCTCGACACTTCTCCATTTCTATTGAAACTATCTAATTTCGATGAGGCTAAGAACGATGAGATTGTCTCCAGTTTACCACAATATATCGAATATTCTGCTTTAGAAAGCCAATTGAACTCTATATTAAACGAGGAAGCAATTTGCAATTATTTATTGAATTCTGATTCAAAATTAATAATCGCCAAGTTTCCTAATTTAAAGATTTCAGACATCAACTCTCAAAGCTTTCCATTTTTAAACAGGTTTTTTAAAGCAAGAAGTTTGAAAGATTACAGTAAAAATAGTTTGGTTCTAACTTCAAACTACGTTCTTTATACTAAAAAGGATGCATTTGATTTGAATTACAAATACATGGGCTGCAAATGTGCCAGTCACTTATTTTCCAATGAGGTGAATAGTGTTGACAAGGTTGCTCATGATTCATTAGTTTATGTGATTGAAATGGATTCAATTAGCGACAAACCAGTTGAAAAATTATCCAAATTTCTTAATACTGATAATTTGAGTATTATTGTTCAAGGTGTTCCAGATTTATCAGGTCAAAAAAGAGGCTGGGACGATGAAGTATATCAAGAAGATTCCGAATTATTATCTGAAGAAATTGAAGAGTATTTGGATAGTGATGAGAGCAATGATAAACCAGAACAGACTTCCAGTTCTACCAATTCCACTAAACTTCTTCACAATGACATTTATAACATGGCTTCAGGAAACAATTCTACAATTAACAATGACAATTTATTCCAAAAATACCAATTCTTTTCAACTGGTATTTTCATGGGCCTTATCGTTGGTTTCTTAATTTTATTAGTTTTATTGCAAGCTTTATCCTGGATTTCAAGCATAGAAGTTAGTTATAAAGCTCTTGATAAACCAGTAGTAACACCTGGAAAGAAAACTGATTAATCAAGTATTTTAAGAAATTTCTACTTTTCAGATTAAAATCTATTCTTATATTTAATATTTAATATATTTTTTTAAAAAAAAGAATTTTTTTTTTATCGCAAAAATTATTTTACTTTTGTTTGATATTTAAAATAAATAGTAAATCACATTAACATTATATAACAAAGTTTTTTTTTAAAAAAAATGACTGTAGGTTAATTAATGGTTCATAAAAGTATGGTAAATGCATTTATGGTTTAAAAAATAAAATAAAATAAAATAAAGAAAATGTAAACTGTTTGATTAAAACATAAAAGAAAAAGAATATCAATGAATGGTTTGATGTTATGTGTAACATATAGGAAAGATGTAATGGTCACACAAACAAAAACAGAACAAAAGAAATAATTAAATAATGATTGTGCAATCATAAAAGAATTGAAGGGAAATGATTATTATGTTTTAAAAAGTTTCTGGAATTTCTTGAGTGATTAGATTAAGCGGACTGGAAGGCATTGAGTTAACAAATGTGGATTCGATATCAGCAGAATAGTTTTCGTCATCCATATTATTAAGAAAAATATCAACATTGTTATTATTATTATTATTATTATTGTTAGTAGTAGCAGTAATAGTAGTAGTAGTAGTATTAGGATCATTTAATTCTGATTTTGAAAATTCAATTTTACAAACATTTTTAAGATACAAGACATCAAATTTAAATCTTTGAGTATTAAAATAATCCAACCAGTTTTTTAAAATTTCAAATTTCAAATTGAAGGGCAAATCTGAATCAGAGAAAATATTTTCATATTCATAACTATTATGCAAATACTTGACGATTTTCAAATCATTTAGTTTGAACCAGTTTTTCAAGATCTTTTTTTGTTTTCGATTTAAAGTTAACCAGTATATGGCAAACCATAAATTTCTTAAATCAATGAATTCCTTTGAGATCTTTTTTGAGTTTAATAGTTTGCTTTTTATTTTTGTTACAACCTCCAAGGGAGAAGTAGATTGGAACAAGCAGTAACCGTGAAATCTTTCGTCGTAGTAGCGATCAAATTTAATTGGGCAGTTTTCAAAGATGAAATTTTGAAGCTTATGAGATAGATAATGAAGATTGAATTTAAATCTGTCGGTGTTGAAATATTCGAAATAAGACTTCAATAGACCAAGATCAAAATCTCCAGGAGAAGTTTGACAGGGAATATTCTTGTCTTCTAGAACCTCTAATTTGAAATTTTCAAAATAATCTTCGTCATCATTAGAGTTTAAAGCGTGGTTATTGTTATTGTTATTGTTATTGTACTTGTACATGATCCATTTGGATATGGTATATTGGTTGTCGTTGAACCAATCCTTCAATGATTGCTTTTGAGACTCTGACAACACTATCCAGTAAAAAAACGTCAAGTAGAAATTTCTGAAAGATTTGAATAAGTCATAATTTTCGAGAGACTGGTGCTGAACTTTCTTGTAAAAGTCGTAGTTCGAAACCAAAATTTGCTTGAAGGTGGTGAAATCCTGACAATCGGCAAGGTAGATATCAACTCTATCAGCATCTATCGAGTCACCCACAGATTTCAACTTGTAAACCTCGACAGGAATGGACAATAGCTGTTCGAGCTCTTTCTCCAGAATATCAGACTCGCCTGGATGTGAGTCCAAACTGGAGAGCAGAGGATTGCAGGACGAAAGATAGTTGGAGTCGCTCTTGAGGGCACAGATGCTCCTGGTGATGGAGCCCAAGTCGATGTCGTCGAGCGTTATCTCGTCGAGGAGCATTGTGCAATGGCAGTTGTTCGAGCTCTGTTTCTTCTGCCCAACATCACCAGCACCAGAAGCTGTTCAAATGGCGTTTTTGTCTCCTTCGCCAGGTTCCAAAGCGGAAGCGTGGTAGACCCTGGAAAGGGGGTTCAGGCGGTGGCTGAAGCAGACCCCAAGGGGTCTGGCAGCGGCTACGTTTTGATTGAATCTCTAATCTGCTCTCAGCACGATGAACAGCAAATTCACCAGATCCATCAGATCCAGCAATCCACCATCAGAACTTCTCCATTGAGGCTGCCTCTTTTTGCTTGAGTTGGTTTTCAGCAAGGTGACACCCAGAAACATCTCCAGCGCTGTACTATACACCACTGCCCTATCTACAACTAACTGATTAATGTTCAATAGAAGCGTGCTCTCCATAACGTTTGCCCTATGGCTAGCGTTGATATCGTTGGTGTCTGCGCAATTGGAACAGATAACACAAGGCTACACCCAGGTTTGCTCTGGGATGTACAATCGCCAGGACTGGACTGGCAACAAAGACCCTTTTATTGCTGTCAGCTTGCAGGCTTTTGATAACCACAAACTAAACCTCAAGAACATCAACGATACAAAACAGTACGAAGATGGCATCATCTTGTCTGTTGTTTTGTTTGAGTACAAAGATATCGATTATTTGGGTGCTGATCTAGCTCCAAAAACTGATACAGACGACCAGTATTACTATTACGACCAAAAAAAGTACATCTGTGATGACAACGCAATTGATTTGGGTCTCTGCACTGAAAAATCAAAGAACAAGTTCATCATCTCGAAAGATGCCAAAAACAATTCCAATTCTGCCATTCTCACATTTAATCTAAACAAGTTTGGCATGTACAATACTTCATACGAGATTAAAAACACTGGCTACTATTGTGTTGCCTCCTACACTCCAGATTCTGTCAACTATGAGGTTCTTGTCAATTTCAGTAATTCCTTTGGCAATTTGAATGCTGCTGAGATACCAAAATTGCCTCTTTACGGATTCTTGTCTTTAATCTATTTGGTTGCATTTGTTTATTACTGCTATAATTTTTACAAATATAGAAAAAGTATTACAAACATCCAAAAAAACTTGGTATTCTTCACTGCCTTTTTAATTGTGGAAAACATCCTTATTTGGTTTTATTATGAATTGAAAAATAATCATACTCCTTATTATCTCAAATTAATCGAAAACTATAACTACTGGACTTTAAATAAATCCATATTTATTCGGTTCTATCTTGTCTTCATTTCTGTTTTAAATGCTTTTAAAGTCACTTTTTCATTTTATTTGCTCCTATTAATTGCTCTTGGTATGGGTGTTGTTTATCCAAATTTAGATAAAAAACTTTTATTAAAATGTAAGATATTTGCCGCTGTTCATTTTGTCTTAACTGTTAGTTATATTATTGCCAACTATTTATCAAATCCTGAAGATGTCTCCTTGTGGATTTTGCTACCTATGGTACCACTCGCAATAACTTTCTCAATCTTCTATTATCTTATTTTAAACGCCTTAAATAAAACAACCGCTTATTTAAAGGCTCAAAAACAAACTATTAAATTACAAATTTATAAAAAACTTTTTGTCACCATTTTTGCTTCTTTATTGATTCTATTGTTAGGTTTAATCGTTTCTTCTTTTGTTTTTATTGGAATGTCCACAACTGAATTGATTGAACAACACTGGAAATCAAGATTTTTAATTATAGACTTTTGGCCTTCCTTAGTCTATTTAATTATCTACGTTGTCATACTATTCATTTGGAGACCTACACAGTATTCTTATTTACTTATTGTTTCAACTCAAGTTAGTAATGTTGAAGATGATGGAAATAATTTCGAATACGACCAAAACAATGAATTTGAACTAAATAACCTTGGAAATGAATTTGATATCAACGATGACTCTGACAATGATAGCTTTGTCGGAAATTTTGTTAATAAAAATAAACAAGATAAAAAAAAATCAGAGTTATCAAAAGAAGATCCTGAAAACGGTTATCAAAACGTTGGAAGCTCTAATAATAACAGCAACGACCTATTTTTATCTGATGATGAAAATAATAAACCCTCAAGCTCTAAAAACAAAAAAGTTTCTGATAACCCATTCGAATTAGCCGATGGCGATGATGATGATGATAATGTATTTTCTGATAGTCATAAGATAAAAAACTCCTATGACGACGATAGAACTTTTTCTAGGTCTGAAGATGACTTCAACGCAAAAAGTAAACTCAATAAAGATAAATAAGAACATAAAATAATACTGCTTTATTTTGTTATTTTTAAGATATAAATATATAAAAATGCTTTTTACTAATCATTTGGATTTTTTTTTTCGTTTCCTTTTCATTATTAAAAGATTTGTGATTTATTTCATGGTATAGTTTTTTTCTTCAATTTTTAGGTCTTAGATATCAATTAATATATAATTTTGTTTGTAACTTAAATCAACCTTTATTGCTTCAACGGTTTAAAGTTAAAGCGTTCTAATTGTGCTCGACCAATTAGGAAATAATTCGTTATATGTTTTTTCTAATTGTGAGAATCTTTCAAAAAAAAGAAATGTACCTCTCTAAATCAAGGATTCTTGTTTGATTTAAATAGATAGTTTCCCAATTGTGATTTTTAAATAATGATTGTTTTTGCTATATTTATTTTTTTATTTCGTTGGTTTTCAAACTTGAGAATAGTTGCAACAATTATTACTGTATTATCTTGACTACAACATAGATAAAAAATAATAATAAATACAACCCAAATATTTATCAATGAACTCGAATTATGCAGAAATAAAAACATTTCAAAATAATATACATGTTCCGGTGTGCTTTTCCAATAGAAATTACAAATTTATCCAGCTAAAAAATGGGTTGCTTACTTTGCTAATATCCGATCCTGCAAATGATTCTGCTGCTAGTGCCCTAACTATTGCAAGTGGATCAAATAATGATCCTGATAATATTCCTGGTCTTGCTCATTTTTGTGAGCATATGTTGTTTTTAGGAACAAAAGAATATCCAAATCCTTCAAGTTATAGAAAATTATTATCCTCAGTTAATGGAAGACAGAATGCTTTCACCACAGGAGAACAAACTTGCTTTTACTTTCAAATCCCAAATATATTAGCACAGTCAGGTTCAAATAATTACTCACAATCCGATTCAACACTAAACAAAGTTTTAAACCATTTTTCCAGTTTTTTTAAATCTCCTTTATTTAATGAAAATATGGCCAAAAAAGAAATATTTGCTGTTGACAATGAACATTCGGGCAATAAAAAATCAAATGGAAAAATCATGTACCATGGTTTTCGAATTTTGGCAAATAAGAATCATCCATTCCATAGATTTTGCACAGGAAACTTTTTTACTTTAAATGATTTGCCGGCTTTTTCCAAAGTGAATTTGAGAGAAAAATTGAAACGTTATTACAATGAAAATTTTAAAGCTGAAAACATGACATTGGTTCTTAAAGGACCCCAATCTATTAATTCTTTGCAAAAACTTGCTATTTCTAACTTCAGTGATATAAGATCTTCTATTTTGCAAGATTATGATTCAAAAAGTAAATTCTCAAAATTGAAAAGAAGAAATAACTCTGTTGATACCATCTATTCATTTGAGAAAACAAAGAAACCAGAAATAAATGATTTTGCAATAGGACCCGATACATGGGCCAAAAAATATCAAAGCAAAATCTACTCGAAAGAAAACTTGCTGAAATGTGTTTTTATTAAATCAACAACCTTGCCATCTGGAATAATGAGAATTATTTTTCCGATCAATTATGACTCAAAAAACCCTCAAGAATATAGAGAAAATAATCTATTTTCAATTATATGCTGCAATCTTTTATCTAATGAATCTGATGGGTCTTTATCCTCGTACTATAAAAAATTAAACTTAATAACAGGAATGATTTGTTACACTTCTGATCTTTCTCAAGGAAACGATATCATTCTTGTCGAATTAAAATTAACATCAAACGGTTATAAGAAGTTATTACAGGTGTTGCAGATCATCTTCAAATATATCAGGATGGTTTTTCAATTAAAAAATATTGATGAGCTAGCAAAATACTTATCAGAACAAACTTCAATAGACCTATTATCATACATTTATAGAGAAAATAACCAAGCCACTATGGAT
>JAKTTS010000356.1:0-16839 GCA_030560485.1 Ascoidea tarda (nom. inval.) | reverse complement strand
GTTAAATTTTTGTTAAATTTTTTGTTAAATTTGTTTTTATTTATAGTGTCATTGGGATTTAATTCCGATTTATCGAGCTCTTCAATAGATATGTAGTCCATGTTTTCTCTTTCAAAGTCACTTAAATCAGAGCCTGCCAATATAGTTTCTTGGTTGGGAATTTGATTGTTCAGTTGGAGTGGATTTGGATTTGGATTTGAATCTTTATCTCGTAGATAGTCTAGATACGTAGAAGTTTTACTAGTCTTGTTATCGTTGTCATCACCATTACCATTATCACCACCATCATCTTTGTTGTCCTTAAAATTTATGTTATCAGGCTCACTAGTGGCAATATCAAGAACATTGGCCAGATTGGCATCGTCTATTGAAATAGCATCGTAGTTCAGAAGAGCTTTGGAGGAAATGAACTTGACCTTGGACTCGCTGGTCTTCAAATGGCTCTTCTTGAGCCTGAACTTCTGGGTATCAGAATTGCTTTCTCTCTGGGTATTTTTTGCAACGTCCCTCTCTCTTCTCTGTGCTTTGCCTTCGTGGAGAGACTGTATCACTATCTTCTTCTTTTTCCTTGTCTTCTTGGGCCTGGCCTTCCTCAAGGGAATGGAGGCTTCATCACTGTTCTGCTCCTGCTCGTCGTGAACAAGAACCTGCTTGGGCCTGGATCTTCTCAACGACATCTGTAGCTCTTAAGGTGGTTTATTATTCGTGCTTCTTTTCCGGTGCTCTCTCTTCAGATCCAGTCGCCTCTACCCCTATAAATCAATGGTAAGGTCCTTCAGCATCTACAATCCTTCAGAACCCTTGATCTATGGCTTCAAGTTGGCGATTATGGTGGTGACAAACCTCCTCGCCTTTGTGCAGATCATTCTCTCGGTCATTCTCTCGATAGTCATTCCCAGAGAGGTTTTTCCAGCGTCTGTGCTAGGCATCTTCAACTTCATCTATGTTATTATCTCCTACAACTTCGAGCTCAATCTCGAGTTTGAAATCGACGACTTCTACCCCTTGGTGCTCTTCCTCCCCAACCTTCTTTCGCTCACCATCAATGCCCTGAACTTGCTCTTTGCTGTGATCTACTTTGTCAACAATAAAGAGGGCTTCTTGGACCCAGAGCAGTTGGCCTACTTTACTATGTACGCCATGACCATTGAAAACATCCACTTTGCTGTCATTTCCTCCTCCATTCTCTCAGCGTCTATTATTGTGGGCAACCTCCTCATCGTCGCAATGGACTTGGTCATCATCAAGCTGATCTTCTCTACAGGGAATCCCTCCATCTTCTTCACCAAGTGCCTCGTCAAACGACGCAAGTGCCATGTCAAGGTCAATAGCTGCTACACCTACGGTTGCTACAAAAACAGCATCACTGAGCAGTCAGACAACCCCAAAATCATCAACCCAAGGAAGCTGGCACTCTCCAAGTGTGGCAAGTTCCAAAACAGCATTGTCATCAGCGAGTACGCCAGCGAGTACGCCAACTTCTTCACCTGCTCCAACAGCTTTCCTCCCAAGTACTCCCTCTTTAAGGACGAGTAGCCCTATGCACTGACAGCCTCAAGTTCCTGCTGCTGCTTTTGCTGCTGCTTTTGCTGCTGCTTTTGCTGCTTCTGCCCACTACCTCATGCTGCTATTGGCCAGTCGTTTCCCATTGTGGTTGGTATTTTGGCGTGGAAGTTTAAGGGTCTTTCCTAGATCCTTTTCCGTATTTCATTTTGCCTTTCATTTTGCCTTTTATTTTAAACCTTTTTGTTGGGAGATGTTTATTAATCAATAGCTCATTCTCTTCGCTCTCCAATGTCCAGTTTTTCCTGTATTTGTTCCTATATTTAAACGTTTCTTTCTTTCGTTTTTTATCTCGTCTTATGTAAACGATTCTTCCATCACAGACATGGATCCTACCCTCACTGACCCTGAAGATCACCATAATGTCCATTTTGACGCTACTCGTTTTTTGTCAATTCCTAACGATGAAAGAATAGATTTAACTGTCAGAAATCTAAACGTTTCAATTACGACTCCAACCAAAAAACCGAGACACTCGAAAAAAGATAAAAAAAATCTTAATAATAATAATAACGATAATAACAGTAATAACAAAGACATTGAAAGTCAATCTATAGATGATACAAATAATTTCTCTCAAAACTCTAATCAAAAAGTTATCTTAAATGATATCTCTTTCGATTTGCCAAAAGGTGAAATGATGGCTATTTTAGGTGGCTCTGGCGCCGGTAAAACGTTTTTATTAAATGTTCTTTCCCAAAGATTTACAATTCAAAACAAAAACAAAAACAAAAACAAAAACAAAAAAGAAATGAAAATGAAAATGAAAATGAAAATGAAAAAGCAAAATGAAAACGAAAATGAAAATGAAAATGAAAATGAAAATGAAAATGAAAATGAAAATGAAAAGACAAGCAAAACATCGTCCTTTAATATATCTGGAATCGTCAACTATAAAAACAATTCAACCTCTGATATATCCCAAATTAGAAATGCCTATCTTCTACAAGACGACTTCTTTTTGCCTGGATTAACCGTCAAAGAAACTTTAAACTACACTGCTCAATTACGAATGCCTTCAAATACTTCTGACACTGAAAAATTCAAGTATGTTGATTTCCTAATCCATGAACTAAACTTATCAAACATATCAAACTCAAGAATTTGCTCCTTTTTTGATCCAAATAAAAGTTACTTGTCTGGCGGTGAAAGAAGAAGAATATCACTAGCTATTCAATTGTTATCGAAACCTTCGCTTATTTTCTTAGACGAACCAACAACTGGTTTAGACTCAAATACTTCCTTTAACTTGATCAATACCCTAAAAAATCTATCCATTAAATACGGTTTCACCATTATCTTATCCATTCATCAACCAAGACCAGAAATCTTGCAGTTATTCAATAAAATCTGTCTATTGGCAAGAGGTGGAAACTTGTGTTATTTTGGCCCTTTAAATCAATCTTTACAATATTTCCAAGATTATTGCAAAATTCACATTGATATTGATAACATTAAAAACTCACATTCAATCAATATCGCTGATCTAATTATCGATTTAGTCGCCAAGGACAACACATCTCAAGAATCTGAAAAATCTTCTTTTGAAAATGTCAAACATTTAACCAATTGCTGGAAAAATCACCAAACTCAAACTCTAATAAACTACTCAAATGAGCAATTAACCACAAATCTTGATAAAGACGAAAAAAAAATTAATCTATCTGATAAACACAACATCTCATTATTTCAAGAAATTAAAATCTTAACAAAAAGGACAATTGTTTTAAGTATCAGAGATTTTTACTCAATTTTATCCTTAATCTTTGCATTATTCTTAATCGGTGTAGTTATATCCTGGCTATTTTATAAACCTCCAAAGAATCTTGCTGGTATCAGATCAATCACCTCTGCTCTTTATATAAACTGTGAGATTCTTTGTTTAGTGCCTTTAGTATTTGAAATTGGAAGGCTTTGGACATCAGATGGAAAAATCTTTTTCAGAGAAAAAGCTGATAACGCTGTTACTATTACTGGCTTTTTAATTTCAAGAACCATCGCGAAATTTATCGTTGAAGAATTGCCTGTCACAACTATTTATGTTTTAATCACCTATTTCATGTGGGGATTGTCTCTTCACGCCGGTAAGTTTTTCTATTACTATTTCGTTTGTATAATACTTGTTTTATCAGGTTATACAACAGCAATGGGAATTTTTGCCATTTCTCCTTCTTTTGAAATTTCAGGTTTAATTATATCCTTTTATTACTTTGCACAAAATCTTGGTTCAGGTTATTATGTCAATGCCAAATCAATGCCTGTTTATGTTAGATGGATCAAATATGTTACTCCATTTTGGTATTTCTTTGGCACTTTTGTTTCAAATGAATTTACCGGGTTTTTTGGTGATTGTCCCAATGGTGATATCAATGATGAAATTTGCCAGGAATACACTGGTAAATATGTTTTAAAAGATTTGGGTTATCCAAATAATTGGTTGGCTTTACCAGTATGTGTTGTAATTTTATTCACGTTTGGTTTTTTACTTGTTGCTGCATTTGGATTATCTCGAAAAAATGTCTTTGTCTTATTAACTAATAATTCAAAAAACAATAAAGGTTCAAATATAGTCAAATATGAATCCGATAATAACAATAATAACAATCAAAACAATGATAATAATGGAAAAAATGAAAGTTTTAACACTAATGAAATAGCGATAAAAGAGAATCAAGGTCTTACTAATGATGTTAGAGATGAAAATTTAAATATTCATTTAAAAAATATTTCATTAACAGTCATTACTATAAATTTTTATCTCAATCTACTCAATAGATTTATTAATTTTTTCAAAAAAGATAACGAAAAATTTAAGGATAATTCATCTGGTGATATTAAAAAAGAAAAAAAATTATTGGAAAACATCACTTGTTCATTCGAGCCCGGGAAGATTAATTCAATTATGGGGCCATCTGGTAGTGGTAAGACAACACTATTAAATTTGTTAGCTGGTAGACTTTTAAGAAATTCATCCACACATTTTAAAGTTTCTGGAGATTTATTCATTAACCAAGATGAACTTAAGTTTAATTATTTTCATAAATTAGTCTCATATGTTGTGCAAGATAATCCGATTTTAGTTCCAAAACTAACAGTTTGGGAAACGTTATATTATCAAGCTAGATTAAGATTACAAAATAAAAGTAATCAAGAAATTATTAATACAGTTAAAAAATTGATTCGACAAGTTGGACTTGAAGATTGTGTCGATATGTTTATTGGGTCAGAATTTGTCAAGGGTATTTCTGGAGGAGAAAAAAGAAGAGTATCAATCGCTATTCAATTATTAAATGATCCTAAGATTTTGTTATTAGATGAACCGACTTCTGGGTTGGATTCATTTACTGCCAATAGTATATTGAAATTATTGAATGATATTGCGAGAAAGGGAAATAAAACTATTATTATTACATTGCATCAACCAAAGGTTGAAATGTTTAATATGTTGGGCAATATTCTATTACTAGTTAAAGGTAGAGTTGCTTATAATGGGAAAAGATATAATATTGAAGAATATTTTAATAACTTGGGGTATTATTGTCCAGATTTTACAAATTATGCAGATTTTTTATTAGACTTAGTTTCATTTAATAATCGAATTGAGATTAAAAATGAAAATGAAAATGAAAATGAAAAAGAACAAGCTAGTGAAAAAGTTAATGAGAATGTGAAAAGAGTTCAAATTTTGATTGAAAGCTGGAAAGAACGTAATAATCGTGATAATAATAATGGTAAGAAGATTATAAATGATAATAGTAGTGGTATAAGAATCGAGGAAATTGAGGAAAATCCATTGAAAATTGAAATTTCTGAAGAGGACAGTAAAGCTGTTTATAAAAAATACAAGAGTTTAGAAAGAAAAGTAGTTTCATTTAGAGCTGGATTAGTGATTATAACAGGAAGACAATGTTTGAATATACTTCGAAATCCTGATATAATCACAGTGAGACTAGCACAGGTCATAATTTTTTCAGTATTAACCACACTTTTTTTTGCTAGATTAAAGACTACATCTGATTCTATAACAAATCGGTTGGGATTGATTCAGAATATTGTGGGATTGTATTATAATGGTCTTTTGGGAAATATTTCAGTTTATCCATATGAAAGACAGGTATATTATGAGGAAGATAAAGATCGATTATATTCTACATGGGTTTTTTTGATAAGTTATTTTTTGAATGAAATTCCATTTGAAATAGTGGGATCAATAATATTAAGTGTATTAGTTGTATTTGGTATTGGGTTGCCATATAATTATAAGATGTTTCTAGCAACAGTTTATTGTTCAATTGTTGTTATAAATTGTGGTGAAAGTGTTGGAATAATATTTAATACATTATTTACTAATTTTGGTGTTGCACTTAATATACTTTCGAGTTTTATCAGTATAGGGATATTTATGAGTGGGATTATGTCGATAGATGCTCCAAAATTTTTCGATGCAATGAATTATTTGAGTCCATTAAGATATGCAGTTTTGATATTGATGAATTTAGGATTTGAGAAAAATATTGTGTTTAAATGTTTGGAAGGAGTGGAATATTGTACATTGAACTCAGGAGAAAAAGTTTTAGAGTATTATAATTTGAAAGCGAACGTTGGTATAGAGGTGATTGGGTTAGGATGTGTTTTTATTATTTATAGATTATTAGCTTGTTTGGTGCTTGAGCTTCGAATGAGAAGGAAAAGATGAATTTTTATTAATTGGTATCTATTTGGATATCCGTCTGGACATTGTTACTTTTAATATTGTTAATATTGTTGATATTGCTGTTATAATATGTGAATTTTAGAATGGTGGTTGCACCTAGAGTGCCATTCCAGTTTCTTATATATACTAAATTTGGAGCAAGAGATAAATCGGGAAAGTGAAAACCATTTTTGTTAAATTCAGTCAATTCAGAATCCAATAAGTTTTGCAATAAATTTTGGCGGTTTGATATTGGTCTACCTGCTCTTCTGTTTTTCTTCAAATCATTTAATTCTGTTAGATTTCTATTTATATAGTTCAGGATCAAAGCATTGGTTTCCTCGTGAGTCAATGTGTCCTTTTTATAATACAGCTTGTTACTGTTTAACTCGTTTTTGATGTAGTCTAATCGATGGATCAAACTTTGTTTCAAATTCAAACGACTGCTCTTCTTTGCCAATAGCTTGCCATTTCGCAAGTTGGCTCTGTTTAGCTGCTTCAACTTTCGGCCCTTAGGATGCAAGACAGTCTTGGACTTCTCTATGGACTTGGAGATCTTGTTGAGGTTTTTGGCTATGGGCATTGTGGTGGAAAATTAGGATATAATACAGCAGAGATTGGTGATTCTGGTGATGTTTCTGTTTTGGGCCAAGAAAAAAAATTTTATTTTAGTGAAAAAAAGCAAATTACCTCGGAAATCAGAGCACGTGAAAAAAGCGTGATCATAAAAATCCGGCTGAACGGCAGTTCGAACCGCAGTGGGGGTTGTTTTTAATTCAAGCCGTGGCTTATATCAGCCGGCGCGGACACCACGGACGGTGCAAACGGAGAAATACGCGGACTGCGCGGATTTGCCCCCCAGGCACAGATAAGCGAAAGGTATAAAAGGATAAGAAGAGCTCATCTTATCTCTTTCTGTTTCTTTTCCTTTCCTCATCGTTCTCTTGGAATATCTTCTCTGGGGTTGCTACTAAAGAGATCTTATTTTGCACTTAATTTTTTACTGTCTCAGTCTTTCCTCTTTTTCTGCTTTTTCTGCTTTTTGCTCTTGGACTTTCTTTCGCGAGGTTTTTATAAGGGTCATACAATCTACATCCAGCCAAATTCTATTTTCGTTCTCTATTTAAAATGAAGTTGTCTGTTTTATTCAATCTTGCTGTCTCCCTTGTCACTTTGGGCCAATTGTCCGATGCTAAAGTGCATCATGCTAAAATCTACAAGAAACCCTTGGACACTCAGTTGAAGGACGTTTCATTCGACCAGCATATAAACTCAATTTCTCAAAAATACATTAATCTATACAAGCTTGCTTACCCAGAGTCTACTAGCGAATTCAATTTATTGCCATTAGTCGACTCCAATGCCAACCATGACACTCCATTGACCAACTATCTTAATGCTCAGTATTTCACTGAAATCTCCATTGGTAATCCTCCCCAGTCCTTCAAAGTCATCTTGGATACCGGTTCTTCTAATTTATGGATTCCATCGAAGGATTGTTCATCCTTGGCCTGTTTCTTGCACACCAAATACGACCACGATTCCTCTGTCACTTACAAGAAAAATGGTACTTCATTTGCTATAAGATATGGTTCTGGTTCCCTTGAAGGTTACGTCTCTCAAGATGTTTTGACTTTAGGTGATTTGACTATCCCACATCAAGATTTTGCTGAAGCTACCTCTGAGCCTGGTTTGGCTTTTGCCTTTGGTAAATTCGACGGTATTTTAGGTTTAGCTTATGACACTATCTCTGTCAACAAAATTGTTCCTCCAGTCTACAATGCAATTAACCAAGGTTTATTGGATGAGGCCAAATTCTCCTTCTACCTCGGTGATACCAACAAAAACTCCGAAGACGGTGGTGTTTGCACTTTTGGTGGTATTGATGAATCCAAATTCAAGGGTAAGTTGACCTATTTGCCTGTTCGTAGAAAGGCTTACTGGGAAGTTTCTCTTGACGGTATTGGCTTAGGCGATGAGTATGCAACTTTAGCTGGTCATGGTGCTGCTATCGACACTGGTACTTCTTTAATCGCTCTACCTTCTGGCTTAGCTGAAATTCTCAATGCTGAAATCGGTGCCACCAAGGGCTGGACTGGTCAATACTCTGTTGATTGCAACTCAAGAAGCTCTTTGCCTGATTTGACCTTCACATTGGCTGGTTACAACTTCACAATAGGTCCATACGACTACACTTTGGAGGTTTCTGGCTCCTGCATCTCTGCCTTCACCCCAATGGACTTCCCTGCTCCTATTGGCCCAATGGCAATTGTGGGTGATGCCTTCTTGAGAAAGTACTATTCTGTTTACGACTTGGAAAAAAACACCATCGGTTTGGCCTCTGCTGTTTAAATCCAGCCCACCTTATGCCGACGCCATGAAACACTCTATCTGAACTAAATCTAAATTCCTCTTTCACTTCTTCTCACGTCTCCCTATATATCTATATAACTGGGCACGATCCTTTGTGTGTTTGTCTGTTTAATGACCTTTTCTCTCTCCCATCCTCTGCTTTGTTCTCGTAGGCCTACTTCCGAACACGGATCGGGCGTGTTTCCACTTCCACTGCGCTGGCCCAAAATAGCATTGCTATAAAAGGAACAAGATATAATCATCTCATCCAGCTCTCATCCAGCTCTCTCCATCCTCTTCGATCTCTTTCCTGTAGCCCCTCCTGCTCTTTCCTGCCTGTCCTCTCCTGCTCTTTCTCAACTTCAGAGCCCCTGATTGCTCGCCGGCCTCCCGCCAAAATGCCTCGCATATTTGTCCCCAAACACCAGAAGCTCATTCTCCAGTGCTATCCTCCAGGACGTAATGTCGACAAGAAACCAAACTCCTCTGAGCTAAGCTACTTGCTCTACTACTGCTCAACGAGAAGGATCAAACTAGAGAAGATAGGCAACTTCCTCGAAAAGAAAGTCTTGAAAGATTCCTACCACCAACGATTTGGCAACCTCCAAGTCTCTCTAGACATCTTGAACTCCTTGATACTAAAATGCAATGACAACTTGAATGTCTTTGCAAACAACATAAACTTCATTCTACTAGAAATTCTCAATCTAAATGATCTCCTCCTATCCAACCATTCTTTATCGGTCTTCAACACCTTTTGTCAAAATCTCAACAACCAACTATTCATCGGCGATCGAAATTTCTTAGACAACTTTTTAACTCTTTCAAACACCTTCTTAAATCTATATGATCAAGGTAGCGATACTAACAACAGCAACAATATTCAAAACCATATTAAAAAGGATGATCAAATGAAAAATTTAATTCATTGGAAGATAATCAGCATCAACTCGGCAAATTACTTGAGCAATATCTTGCCTTTCAATTTAAACTACGCTCAATTAATCATAAACAAATCCATTCCTGTAATCTTAACCACCCTAAAAAACAGTTTCAATATTGTCGATTTGAAGAATTTCTTAAATTCTATAATCAAAAATTACGATAACAAAAATAACAACAGCAACAACAACAATACTAATAATGTCAATAATCTTAACCACCGATCGTTGTCAATAAAAACGAAATCATCTCTAACTTTAACCAAAACTATTACAAAATCCTTTACAAACTCTCCAAATAACGACAACAACAATAACAGTAATAATAAAGCAGAACTTGAAGCTGAAACTGAAGTTTTCGATCAAAATAGAGAAAAAGAGGATGCCATAACTGCATTAAACTCCTATTTTCAATCTTCAACAAACCTAAGTATCATTATTTGTACCAGAACTCTCTGCCAATTTGTCACTTTGAATTTATCTTCCCCAAATAAAATAGATAAAGATTGGTTCAAATTCTTAATTCAAATAATAACTTACTGGGTTCCAGTCCAATTAAGATTCATAATCCTAGACGTCCTCATCTCATTATTGAAACATGACTCCTCACTAATTAACCAAATCTATTTAACCCATTCGATCGACGGGTTGCTCTCTTCCTCAGTTAATATGATTGGTTTATCTGTAATAGATGTCCTCAAACAACTATTAAGTCTACAGTTTAAATTTATTAAATTTTACAACAAAGATCCAACAAATAACTCTTTAGTATCTCAATTGATTCAAAATTATACAAACTGCATAGCTAGCTTAGCTACTCATGTTTACTACCACGATCAAATCTCTGATATGATCGATGAATTATTTTCAAAATTATTAGACTTCTCCAAAAAATCAAATGAAAACTTGGTTAATTTTGAAAATTTCTCTCTTCCAATTACCAATCTAAATAACTTGACTGTTAAATCAAGAAAAAGAGCTATTAGTTATGCATCCAATTTCCCTGTCAACTCAAACGCCTCCTATTCTCATTTATCAAATCAAAATTTAACTAATAACAATAGCAACAATAATAATAATAATAATAATAATAATAATAATAATAATAATAATAATTCTGTTCCCAATTCAACTCCAAATTCAAATTCAAATTCAATTCGAAAATCACCAAAAGAGGATTCCAGTTCAGATGTTCAAAATATCTTGGATCCAAACGTTGATTCTCCTTCTTTCACAAACTCCAATCAAAATTCGAATGCTCAATACGATATTCAAAAAATCAAAAATTATATCATTATTTTATTAAACAATATCGATTCTGTCTTCCAGAAATGCTCGAATAATAAATCCTCTTCATCAATTCAAAGATCTCTTGTACCAATAGACCTATTCAATGAATCCTTACCTTTATTAAGTTATTATAGCAATTCCCTAACAATGTACGAAAATTTATCAATCCAACTAAAATATTCAAACCTATTATTAGTCTATATTGAAAACGAATTATTCGATGATGATGATTTATTAATTCCAAATTACCGTCAGTTAATCTCAAATGTTAATAACCCTTTAATTAATATCTTTTGGAGTATTGACCAATTTTTTAAAATTTTACCAAATTTCGAAAATGAAATAAATTTTAAAATTGACCTAATCAAAAATATTAACGATCAAACAAACGAAAATACTAAAATTATTAAAACTTTAAATGCATTGATCATGAACTTTATTAAAATTATAAACCATTTGATTAGCATATTTGGAATTAATGCAATTTCAAACGGAATTGCTTTTTTTTTTGATTGGCAATTCACCTTAGATTATATTACAAATAAAAATCAATCAGATATCCTAAGTTCAGATCCCTCAATTTTCGAAGAAATTAAAGACTCAGTTGCTTATTTATTTCTATTGTTTTCAGTAAAATATTTAATTGAATATGACTCAAAACAAGCAGGGAAACTCAATAAAATCAATAGCAATAAAAAAAATAATGGCAACACTACTAACAATAGTACGACTACTATAAAATCAAATCGTTCAAGTTATAGACTACCAATGAATTCATGTCTAAAGGATATTCTCATTAGAATTAAATATCGTGTTGAAAACAACTATTGGTACCAATCAATTAAATTAACTGATAAATTACTAGATGTTGACATATTATCACAATTAGAAAATATATCAACTGATAATCTTCAACATTTAAATTATGATAAAAAGGATTTTGATAGCTATTTGAAAATATTGTCCAGTGAAACTCCATCGCACTGGATCGATCCAATGATTGAATTAAGTTTTTATAAAAATCAAAGATACAATTTGATTCATCATGTTAAATCTCAACTTATTAATGGAATGAAGTATAATGGATCAGTTCCATCATTTTCAAACCAACTAGATATCAACTCTAATGGGTTTAACAACACTTTTGCTGGAAATGCAACAATTAAATCCAGTGATAATCTTAATGGATATGGAAATCTTAATAATTTAAATAATTTTAATAATAGTATTAATAATTTGAATTTAAATAGAGAACCAATTAGGTTGCAGCCTCCAGTCTCAGGCATTGGTAATGATACACTAAGTTTAAATTCATTTGCCTTATCATTAAACAAATCAGGATTATTACGGTCTCCTTCAAAGGCAATCAGTTTGAATATGTCTAAACAGAATAAAGTAGATTCACCAAACGTTAAAGATTTAAGACAATCAATAATTTCTACAACATCAATGCTTAATAAGAAATATAAAAACAACAGGAATTCAAAGAATTTGAATGGAACTATTAGAAATAATGATAATAACAATAATAAAATTCCTGATATTTCTGATTTCCTAAGTAGATTGAGCATTGATAAAATTGAAAGAAACAGATTGGTGATTTAATATTGACGGTTACCAGGTATTGGATTCCAATTTATTTTTATTGTATAAAAGAAAATGAACAGTATGTTTTAATTTTTTGTGTTTCAAATTTAGTTTTGTTTTTGTAGTATTTTTTTTTTTCTTTTTTTTTTGATTATAATTTTATTCTTTCGTTTATGTAGGTTTTTAATAATATTGTCTTTGTTCTTTCAACTATTGATAGACTTATTTTTGTTTTCTGATTTTTAAATTTATTGCATATTTTTTGTTTTTAAAGCAAATAAAAACAATCAAGAAAACTAGTAAAGATGAACAAAATGAAATTCAAGAAAAGTTTAGTGAAATATAGTTTAACAAGATATTGATTTCAGATTAGTATACATGAAATGACAAAAAATGTAAATTATGACAAATGTAACAAGAATAATAGAAAGAAGAAAATTAGAATATTAATATATCAACAAATTAACAAATTAACAAATTAAACAATGTAAAGACAAATATGATATTTCATCTTTTGTAGATAATATTTAATTGAGTGTTAATAATTTTTGTTAATAATTTTTCATTAATTTTTAATAATTTTATTCTTAGTAATTACTTATTTGAAATGGGGGGAAAAAATAATAAATGAATAAAAATAACCAAAACGAAAACAAAAGAAAAAAAAAAAAATGATGGTGAGACTGGAATTAAAATTAATTAAGAATGAGGAATTAATAATATAAAAATCAAAACAAAAGATAAAGTATTGATCGTATTGATATTAATAATATTGTCTTCTTTATTGATTATTTCAAAGCATATTATAGCAAATAACAGAAAATAAAAACCAAACCAAATGAAGTTTGAAATAGATTTCTAACCAACCAAATAAAAACAGAGTAATCGATTCGGAAGAAAGCATTTGGATAACAAAAAAAAAAAAAACGTTAACAAAAGAAAAAAAAAAAGAATAAAAAATTTGGAAGTGAAAAATTAAATGTCTTCATCATCACCAAGAGCACTAAAAGCGTTAAATTTTAAAGAAGGTTTTTCAGCAATTGCGTCTGCTAAGTCAGCAGGTTTGTTTGATGATAAATTTTTATTATTTGGTTTTGGTTTTTGTTTAATTGAATATTGGAAATCTTTTCTAAATTTATCCCTTTCATCATTATTGGTGAGATTATTTCCAAATGATTTTTTTCTATTTTTCAAGGTGACCCAGCCTTGAGAGTCGACTTTTTGGTGGTTATGATTATGATTGTGGTTGTAATTGTGATTATGATTGTGGTTTTGATTTTGAATTTGATTTTGATTTTGATTTTGGATATGATAGTTGTTGTGGTTTGGATGAGAAGTATGATTTTGAATATGAATTGAATCATTTTCAGACAGATCGGTACTATTGGGTGTATCAATTTTATTTGAGTCATTTGAGTTGTTATGAGGATGAGGATGAGGATGAGAGTGGGAGTGAGGGTGAGAATGGGGATGATTGATGATAAAAGTGTTATTTTGGAGCAAATTTTTTTTGAAAAAGGGTTTGTTATCATGACGAGAAGACCTTCTTCTTTGGAAGGAGTTTAAGTTTGAGGGAGGAATTGGGTGGTCAATAAAGTCGTTTGAGTCATCGGAGGGAATCTTTTTATTGATTTTCTTTTGGGGAAAGGTTTTTAATTTTTTTTTAAGATTGTTGATCAACTCATTAAAATCGGATAAAATTTCTTGATTATTAGAATCAAGTTTAAAATCGATTGAAGCTAAACGGATTTCATAAAGTTGATCAATTGTATATCTAATCATTTTTCAAACAAGTTAAGAATGGCTAAATTTAAGATAAATTTAAGTTGAGTTTGAAATAAAACAATACGAACAAAAAATGTTTAAAATTGGTCAGAATATCTGGGGATATATAATATGTAACTACAAATTGATATATTTGAACTCAAAAGAGAAAGAAGGAGAAGAGAAAAAAAAAATGAGCTACGAATTTTTTTGAAGGAGCCCTAATTCGAGCCCTAATTCAAGTTACCCTATATTTATAGCCCTAGTTCGCTGAAGCCCTAATTCAAAATAGATTACCCTTCTTTGGATGTTTTTTAAGGAGTGGTCAGAATTTTTTTTTGATTTTGGAATTAAAGAATTAGTAAATCAAGACAAAGCATTTCAACATCGTCACTGTACAGTTAATTCGATTGATTGATTGAAGGATTGATTAGTTGATTAATGATTAGTATGGTTTAGATGAGGTTGGAAAGATTTGAAAGGTTTATTTAGTTAAATGTTTTGGAGCTTTTTTGAATGCATTGTTAGAATAAAGAGAAAGAGTTGAAGCTGTATCTCCAGTTAAAGAATGATGTGATGATTTAATTGGTCATAATGCTTCCAACATGCCCCCCCCATATAGTTATTCATTTTAGTTTTTTAATTTATTTTATTTCATTTGAATTGGATGGAACCAAATGGGAAAATAAGGAAAGGAAAACCTAAAATAACTTTATATTTTGTTTCATAATATTACAATATTGTTATAATAATATTATGGGGATACTGGTATTATTGAAATTAATATTATTGTTCAATTGTGAATCAAAAGCAAAGGATAGGGAATATTAGTAGTTTATTAGATTTGTGTTAATATATTATATAATATAATTATATTTTTGATTTTATTTTAAATTTAAATTTAATTTTAATTTTAGACTATTATTGTAATATACATTAAGAGAATTTGAAATAATATAAATGATATGATAATAAGATGAAAATTGAATAACCGATTTTGAACTGTGAAATAATTTCCAATTATCAGTTTAGTTTAGACCATTATCATTTTTTGATTGTTAGATCATTAGATCTTGACCTGTTGGGAAAAAAAATTTAAATAAGGCGAAATAACATTGAGGATTGTTTCAATTATTATTGGCGAAATGAGAGAAATAGCAGTAGAGTATAAAATAAGTATTTTTTTGTTTTTGTGTATAGGAATAAAAAACAGAATTGTAATAAGATAAGAGTCAGAAATTGTGTTAGGAGAAGCAGGAAGAACGAAACTGAAATCACGAAATAGGTTAGCAATGTTGACTATCGGTGATAGGAGAGTAAGGAATATTTGGGTAGCAATTGTTTCATGCTGGTGAGTTCGTGGAAGCCATTTATATACTGCTATTTGATCCCAAAAGCTGTGTCAGTGTAAGTGTATAACTGTTTAGCTGATAAAAGAGGTTGGAAAAGCTGATGGAAAGATAACACAAGCTGGACTTTCGGAACGTGAGATGATCGCAGAACCACTGGAACGGGTGTCTGTGCATACGTCACACGCTTGCAGATTGGAGCGCAGGACCGCCTGGGCCCGCATATATGACTAGAAACGGCCCAAGTCCGAGTGGGCAGAAGAAACCCAGTGTGCCCCTCCAAGCGATGCTACAAAAGCTGGCAAGTGACCCAGTCCCAGAACAGACCACAGATCACACCAGGCACCACCGCCGACGCACCACAGACACAGTGGCACGAGCTGCGACTGGAGGACATGGCGCACTCTCGGACAGACCTCGCAATAGCTGGCCCGCACCCACCGCCCGCAAATGCGCACACTATATCCACCTTCATGGGGCCTCTTTTCGAAGCACGCGCTCAGTGAAAAAACTACCCAGCGAGACGGAACAGGAGCCGAAACGCGGCACCCGCGGCGTGAACAGCCCCGTGGGACCGGCGCATATATATGCGTGTTCATGTCTATAGACGCAGTGTTGTGCAGTCTGGCCGCAGCGGCTCCCAGATCGGGAAGCAGATATAATGCTCCCTCTAAGTGTATAAACGAACAAGGTGAATAAAGCGACCAAAGTGTAATGTCACTGGGATATCTGCTCGAGAACTGCTCGTTGGATGCGTAGAGGGATAGTCATAATGTGACTTCATTAGAACATTATTCACTTCACCTTATTTTTCTGATATTCTTTTACAGTTCGCGCAACCTTCCCAGCTTTTTCAAGCTCTCTTGCTACAGGAGAATTCTCTTGATAAGGCGAATCATGTAATTCTTCTATCCTTTTTCTGTATATTCCACGCTTTTTTCCATCTTATGGCTCTCACTTTGCTGGATGTTGAATCATGGCATCAACTTATCGACGGCCAGTCAAGCAACCATTCACGCTGCTTTTCCATTCTTTTTCTGGTGCTTGTTATTTATCTGGTTTCGCATTTGCTACTGCCATTTTGCTTGTTGTTTTATTAATCTCTAGCTGGTAGAGCTTTATATATACATTATTATATAACGTTTTGTAAGCAAAATCGCTCCATAAAGAGGAAAAAGAAAAATGAAAAGTAAAAGTAAAAGTAAAAGTATAATCTTTTGAGAGAAAAATGTAAATAGTAATTGGTAAAGAGTAAACTGTAAATAAAATGAGTATTAAAAAATTGTATACTTTGCACTCA
>JAKTTS010000355.1:0-16845 GCA_030560485.1 Ascoidea tarda (nom. inval.) | reverse complement strand
TGAGTTAAGTTATTGATACTGTTGATATTATTCATGTTCATGTTCATGTTCATATTCATGTTCATGTTCATACTATTCATGTTCATATTGTTCATGTTATTCATGTTGTTGATGCCCATACTATTTATATTGTTTATACTGTTCATATTATTGATGTTGTTTATATTGTTCATATCGTTCATATCGTTCATGTTGTTTATACTGGTGATGTTGGAGATGTTATTCATATTGTTGATGTTGTTGATATTGTCCATGTTCATGTTCATGGCCATGGCCATGCTATTTATGTTCATGTTGGTATTTAAATCGTTTGAAGCGACTGGTAAAGACAAAGAAGAGTTTATGTTTGAGGATAGTAGCTGCTGTTTGAGGTCGTTAATCTGCTTTTTAAGAGATTCAATTTCATTATCTTTTGCCAATTTTTCAGCATCAGATAAGTTTTGGTTTAGTTTGTGATTGCCATTATTATTATTATTATTGTTGTTGTTGTTTTTGTTGTTGTTGTTGTTGTTTTGAGTAATAGTGGAGGTGGATATTTTGTAATTGGAATCAGAGGTGGTGATGGAAGAAGTGTTGTTGTAGTTTCTTAGTAGGGATTCGTCTGGATAGGCCCATGGAGGATCAATAAAGTGGCATAGATGGGGAACACCAGTTTTGACACAGGTTGAACATACAGGTCTTTTTTTGTCACATTTGACCTTTCTTCTTCTGCAGATGGTGCAAGAGATGGGCACTCTGTTTCTTCT
Source organism: Ascoidea tarda (nom. inval.) (assembly GCA_030560485.1). NCBI lineage: Eukaryota > Fungi > Ascomycota > Saccharomycetes > Ascoideales > Ascoideaceae > Ascoidea > Ascoidea tarda (nom. inval.). The sequence goes on along the minus strand of JAKTTS010000355.1, from coordinate 16,099 downwards.
GGGTTTCTTTGCTGGATTTTTTTTCGCAAGCTGGGGTGCAGCGGAGGGAGCAGAGGAGTGGTTTTTGGCAGAGGAGGAGTGGTTTTTGGAAGAGGCAGAGGGAAGAGCGATGGGGTTCCTGTTGAGTGCAGAGGAGGAGTGGGCGATGTTGGTGGTGGTCAAGTCAGCCAATGAGCTGTTTCTCTTGAGAGGAAGCGAAGAGTGGATCGAGCCAGAGACCATTGTGGGAAAAGAGATGGTAGTGCAGACAGAAAGACAGAGACAAAAACAGGCGATATCGAGGGCATTTGTAGTGCCAGGGGAAGAGAGCGAGAGGAGGTAGAGGGAGAAGAGCAGAAAGAGAATCCAGAGGGAGGTTGAAGGCCCCAGCAGAAGCAAACACCCAGAGGCCTGCGCTGCGAGAGAGAAGCAGCTGCAGCGCTAGCAGCCTCTGGGGGTGCGATTCAGTGGCTCGACGTGGGAGCAGAGGCAGAGGGAGCAGCGCAGCGAGGACAGGAGCTGGAGGAGGAGGGTCGTTGTGCTGTTCTTCTTCTGCTGCTTCTGCTGCGTGTGCTTCCTCTGCTGGGGTATGCTGACGAGGCACTCAACGCAGATGCTTTCGATAAGCAGATCGTTTTGATAACAGACGGCAGAGGGTTGAGCCCGGCCTAAAAGGGCGGCCCAATACAACGGTCGAAAAGGGCAGCTGAAAAGAGCGGTCCCAAACAGGGGTCTCAAAGGGCGGTCTAGCAGCGGTCTAAGAGCCCTGCGCTCGCAACGCTTTTTTAAAAAACACCTCTCGAGCCCAATCGGGCCCAATCGACTGCTTTTTTTGTTTGGTGAAGGACTGTTGATCTTCGTTTTGGGGGAATGGAGTGCTACAATGGCACATTCTGGAAGACCATCCAGGCCTTCGTTGCCATGCTTCCCCATCTCCCCTGCTAATCCCACGCATTACGAATGCTGCTTATCTTTTATTCTGCTAGCCGGTCTGCTTTTCATTAAGATTTGAGCATTTTTACGCTTCCCACACCGGTTTTTTATTACAACCTCTGATTTGTAATCCAATATATCACTTTTCCTCACTAAAGTTTTTTTCACTAATCTTTTTCATTGAAATTTTAGTTGTCACATATCCTGTTTGTCATATTCTCTTCCCTTTCTCTTTCGCTTTCCCTTAAATGTTTCTTTTTTAATCATTTTTCATGATTCAAAACCACAATTATCACCCTATAGCTCTCATACTCTATTTCAGATTCTCTATTCTCTATTCTCTATTCCATGTTTCATATTTCATATTTCATATTCTATATTCTCCAAGCCATACTTTATCCTCTACATTTTTTTTTCTCCTCTTAAGTCTTTGACTCCTTAATTTCTTGATTTACCAACAAAGTAGTTTAACTTCCCCCTGTTTTTTGTTTTCTTTGTTTTCTTTATTTTCTTTGTTTTCTTTGTTTTTTTTCATATATTTGTTTTCATATATTTGTTTTCTTTACTCTACTCTCGACTACCCATCTTTCTTTCTCAATCTTCTGTAACCTCCTCGATTTCATCCTTGAGCTCTTTAGGTTCTTGATTCTCGGACCATTGCGTTATATCATCTACATAACTCAAAATGTTTGCAATAGAATCCTTATCTTTGCACTCCAATGGCAAAAACTGAACCATCCCAAAATCTTCAATCAAATTACCAATCGCCGAATTCAATCTTTCAAGCTTCTCACCGTAATTGTACTTGCCCTTCTCTTTCCCTTTCCCAATCATCTCACTCAACGAGTTCGAATTCACTGAACTTGTCGACATCAACGACATCGGGTCAGGCTGCAAAAACTTCCTGATGTAATTCCGACTATACTCATTCTTCACCAAATCAAACTTCGACAACAAATTAATATGCGGCAACTCCAACAATATCATTGTAGACATTGCACTCAACGTCCCCGACAAAAACTTCAGATTGTCAATGATAAACGAACTCTCCATCAAATACGTTATACACAACGAATAGTTCAAGTTGTCCCGTAGATGCTCAATGATCCTGGGCAATATAGGAATGTGTGTATACAACTCAATCTGTCCCGGACAATCAATGATCAAATAGTCCTCCTCAAAATCACCAATTTCCTCATCCAACCAGTCGAGATTCTCTAACAAAAACTCAAAGCAGTATATCAATCCTCCGTTGGGCCCAAGCTGGAGTTCCTCCATCACATCCTTCAACGAAATCAAATCTCGAATATCAATCGAAAACTCATACTCGGTTTGCTCAGCGGCTGGGTCTAGATTAATTAAACAGCACGATCTCTTATTATTTTGCATATGGCCCACTAATGAGTTACAAAATGTACTTTTTCCAGCTCCTGCTGGCCCTAATGCTAACACTCCCACTCTCGACATTATAATCAATTAATAAGTAATCAAGTAATCAAGTAATGAAATAATAATTTCCATTTTAAGTTTATAAATCAATTCAAAAAAAATTAAAAAAATGTTTGTGTAATCCACCACGTGTGCTGTTTTAAATATAATATCCACTTACCTTACTCTACATTACCCAACTCTACTCTACCTTGGAATACTCCTCTATTGGTTACTTTATATATATCTACTGCTCTATTGAATACATAGTTAACAACTACTGGAATATTAATTGTCTTTTCCACGATAGTAATGAAAAGGAGATGCTTGACAAGTTGGAAAGACCAATGTTTCCGCAATCACAGTATTTGCTCTTCTTGAACATGAAAATACAATCAACTCTGCAATATCCTCAGCGACCAATGGCTCGCCACCTTCATACACCTTTTTAGCTGCCTTTTCATCGCCATAGTATCGGACTTTCGAAAACTCGGTTTCAACTGCACCTGGTTGAATTTCAATAATTCTCACAGGCGAGTTCACAATTTCCTTTCTCAATGCACTCGTAAATGCTCTTAGAGAATGCTTTGTGGCACAATAAATAGCTCCTCCTGGATATGGCTCTCTACCAGCAATCGACCCCAACTGAACGATATCTCCTCGTTTTCTTTCAATCATTCCAGGCAAAATTGACTGAACAACTTGAATCATGCCTAATACATTAGTCTGAAACATGTCGTTGATATCATCCTGTTTAATCGACCCAACTTTGTCCACTCCGATGGCCTTACCAGCGTTGTTGATCAAAATATCAATCTCTTTAAACTCGCTGGGCAAACTGTCAATAAAAACTGGAATGGATGCAATCTTGGACACGTCCAACACATTGTAATACACGCTGATGTTCTTGTACGACGAAGTCAACTCGTCACTCAAGCTTTTCAAGCGATCGAGTCTTCTGGCAGACAAAACCAACTTGATCTGGCCATTGGCAGCAGAAGCAAACTCTCTGGCAGTGGCCTGCCCGATTCCGGAAGAAGCACCGGTAATGAAAATTACCTTGTCGGCCAAACGTTTGGCAGCCTGGGAACCGTAGGACATGATGGAAGCAACAGCAAAAAGAGACCTTTGGGTGGTTGAACAGAATAAAGAACAAAGTAAAATAGGAAAACAGAAGCTCGAGAAGCACAAGAAGCAGCCGAAAAAAAAGAGAGAAGGGCTAAGAAAGCCACACAAAATGGCAAGCGCACGTGGAATCATGGATCCGCTGCTGGAAGCGGCACGAACGGAGCACAGACGGAGCACAGACGGAAGAATAAACAAGAGAAGAGAAGAAGCAGCAGCAGAAGAAGCAGAAACACCACAAGCACCACAAGCACCACAATGAGCGCTAGACCCACCAACACTTTGATTCTTACTGGCTTCTCCAGGGAGGAAATAGACGACGACGAGCTAATTGGCTTCTTGCAGCAGCAGATCATCGATAACTCTCCCAATGACGAGCTCTTGAAGTTCACTGTTTTGAAGAGTCTTCAGCGAATTCTCATCTTCTTTGAGGAAATAGACACTGCTTTGTTGCTCTACAAGATATTGAAGAAGTGCGACTTCAAGGTCTACTACTCGCCCATAAACAACTACGATGAGCTCTTTGTTGACCCCAAAAACCCTAGCAGCTACTACAACAACCTCCATGAGTATCTCAGACTCCCAAACACTGGCACACAGTTTATTATAAGCCCTCCTCCTTCACCTCCTCCAGGATGGGTTCATAGAAACGAAGATGACCCCAACCACGAAATCATCAACAACCCTGAAGAATTGAAGGACTTGTTGTTCCAAAGATTGGATGATCTAGATAACAAAAACAAATTGACAAGAGTCTACTCATTGAATCACTCGACCTTGATTGATCAAGACAGCAATGAATCCAATAACCTCAATTTCCCCATCATCCTACTAGACCCTCCCACAAATGAAAAACTATCCCTAAACTTCAAAAACTCAAAGGAAAATAATACTGGGTTCAATGACGACACTCCAATAAAGATCCAAAGAACTGCGATGCCTCCAATCAGGATCAACGACAATAACAAAGATATCAAATAATCAACATGGTCTTTATACAATCTTTATGTATTTTTAACACTATTTAATAGCATAATTTGCCAGCCCACTGCTATTAACCAATCCCTCTTTTTTATTTTATATGCCAATTTATATAAGATACAATACATATATTATAATATAAAATATAATATAATATAACAAAATATAATATAGTACAATACAATACAATACAACATAGCATAACATAAAACAAGAAAATACATAAATCCAAATGGCTGCCAAAATCATCTCATCTGTTATTTTATCCCTCTTAGCCCTCTTCATTCTCATTATTGTTCTGTCCTTGTTATTTCAACGAAAATTCATTTATCTTTCTTGGATCTTACATGCAAAATCACAAATAAACAACCCACTGGATTTCAACTTGTCAAATCTCGAGTCTCGCGACTTGATAACCTCTGATAACCAAATCCTCAAGACTTTTATCTTCAAACACCAAAATGTCCCTGCCAATAACCTGCAAACAACCATTGTAATCCTCCATCCAAGTGGTGGGAATATGGGCCATCTCTTATCCCATGCCCAAATTCTATTCAATGACTTCCACTACAACATCATCATGCTAAGTTACAGAGGCTATTGGAAGAGCACTGGCACTCCATCGGAATCTGGCTTGAAGATCGATGCTCAAACATTATTCCACTTTATTAACAATGATACATTTTTCAAAAACTCAAATATAGTAATCTATGGCAAATCAATTGGTTGTGCAATAACTTTCTATCTATCCTCGTTGTTCAACGAGAATAATAGCCCACCCTTAAAAGGCATCATCCTAGATAACCCCTTCTTGTCTCTTCATAAAATAATCCTATCGCATATGCCTCACACAAACCTATTCTACACCAAAGACATCTGCCATTGGTTTGTCTCTTCCTTTATTAAAGACAAGTGGGACAACGAAGCCCAAATCCTAAACATCTCTCGCCAAATCTCAATGCTATTCCTATCTGGAAAAATCGACGACCTAGTCCCAAACTACCATCCAAAATTACTATACAATCTATCAAAGAGCCACTACAAAAAATTCATTCAATTTGAAAATGGTAATCACATTAATAATTTCTTGCAACCAAATTACTGGGATTACATCCATCAATACACTGAATTGGTAACTGATCCGAACTTCAACTACTCTTCAAATTAGGGAAATCGACACTATTATTCTGCATTTATTATCTGTCTCTAGCTTGTTTTCTTCGTGTTTTCCACTCTTCTCTTCGTAAATCGATATACCCTTTGTAAAAACTCCTTTAAATTCTTTTCCGCTTTTATCTGCTGGAACGAAAAACGCATCGCTTTCTTATCAACTAGTTCTTATTATCTCGATACCCCCATTATTTAGCAACCATCAACCAGTATCAGATTCTAATTTAGACTCCTGCCACTGCAAGACAATTCTACATTCCAAACGATCTTTGCTCTTCTCAAGTCTGTTGCTCGCATCACAGGGTTTCTCTCGCCCACTCAGTAGCTTGAACTATTTGAAGGGTTTCCTAATAATGTCACTTAGCAGTTGCCTAAAATTCGTCTTAAGAACTGTCAAGATCATGTTTCAAGTCGTTGGCTCACTAGCAGCGTTGGGCTTAATAGGTGTCTACTCTTTCCAAAACAAATTGGTTTATCCATCCTTTGCTAATAATGGAAGAAAACATGTCGATACTCCCAACAAGTATGGAATGCCCTATCAGGCAATCGACCTAACTACAAAAGATAATATCGTAATAAAGGGATTCGTGTTAAGACACAACCCTCTTTCTGCAAATTATAAAGACAAGACGATCGTAATGCTCTCTCCCAATGCTGGAAATATTGGCCACTACTTGCCCACTGTTAAGATATTTTTCAGAGAATTCCACTATAACGTTGTTATTGTCTCTTATAGAGGGTATGGGTATTCCGAAGGCGAACCATCAGAAAAGGGAATCAAATTGGATGCAGAAGCAATCTTGAACTACTTAATTATTGACGAACAGTTTAAAAAAAGCTCGATTATCTTATATGGCAGATCAATTGGTGGTGCTGTTGGAATTTACATGGCTTACATCAACCAGGTTTTGAATGCTGATAAAAAGTTTAATATTTCAGCTATCATTTTAGAAAATACATTTCTAAGTATTCATAAAGTCATACCCTTCATTTTCCCACTTTTAAAATACTGCTCGTTTTTATGTCATGATAAATGGCCATCTGAGGAATATGTTGAGCACATATCAAAAGAGATTCCAGTTTTATTTTTATCTGGTCTGAAAGATGAGATTGTTCCCTCAGGCCATATGGAAGAATTACACAAGTTGAGTCTAAGTGATAAAAAGGTCTTTATCAAATTTAAAAACGGCTATCATAATGATACAAACTGCCAGCCAGATTACTGGAAACATGTTTATAAATTCATTGAGGAGGATGTTGTAAATAGAAATCTATGATATTATATGATATTATATGACATTATATGATATTCTGCTTTATTAATTAATTCAATATTCTCAACTTGACATATTTTAATTTATCCATTTGTTATCTATTTTTTTAGAAAAAACCAGTGGTTTGGTACCTTGTTGTTTTCATTTGTGTATAACAATTGGGTATAAAATTTGGCACAAACAATGTTAAAGAATGAAAATGGGTTACAACTCCTGAAGATTGAACATATGGTTTAGTTTGTGGTGATGTATTTTTTTTTTTTTGTTATTGTGTCTGTTTCTAATGGTGAATAAATAATGGAAGATTTATCATTGAAGTTGTTTTGATTTATTTTTATTTTTAATTTGATATTCTTTTCAAATCTTTTTTATTTTATTTTATCTTATCTTATCTTATCTTATCTTATCTTATCCTGTCTTAGTTTTTTATCATTATCTTTTTAATTATATAAGACTTTATTATTACGGAAAGGATAATTTTGAGGAATATCTAACCAGATCTTTTCCTTTTACTGATAATTCATAATTCATAATTCATAATTCATAATCCTTAATTCATAATCAATTGATCATAAATTATTAATCATAAATCACTAGCTTTGTTGATTTTTTTTCAATTTCAAAAACAAGATTTGGAAGATGTTATTAAATAAAACCACCTTATTTTCATTAGCAACTTGCTTGGTTTCAATTTATGCTGAAAGTGCACCAGAGTACCATAACAATCCCAGAATTGTCGCTCAAGCAGGATTTCCATCCTACGGTAAAAACAAAAAGTTTCAGGGTTTTGTCAAGTTTTTCTCAACCGATGGTAAAGTCAAGGTTCATGTTGATGTGACCAAGTTACCTAAAAGAAGAGGGCCATTTTATTATCATATCCACGACAAACCGATTCCAGAAAGTGGAGACTGCGAGGCAGCTGGGACTCATTTCAACCCATACAAGGCCTCCCCAGATTGTGCTGCTTTTCCTACAGATGATTTGTGTCAAGTTGGGGATTTGAGTGGGAAACATGGTTGGATTGACACCACATGTTTTGAACAGTCGTATGTTGATCCGTATTTATCATTAGATGCAAAAGACCCAGGGTACTTTGTGGGCAAATCAGTTGTTTTCCATTATAAGAGAAAGTTAAAGAAGTTTGCCTGTGCTAATATTGTGTTGATAGATGAAAGTGTTGAAGAAGCTGAAAGGATTTCGAGAATCAATTTGGATGAAAATGGGAATATAAAAAAAACCGGTGAGCCAGTTATTCAAGAAGATGAAGACCAAGATTTGGAATCTGAAGATTATGAAGTGGATAATGAGGCAGATGATGAAGATGAGAGTTTCGAAGATAGTGGTATGGAAACGGAAATGGAAATGGAAATTGAAAGAAAGTCAGGTAAACAAATAATTATGGCAGTTAAAGGTGATGAAAAGGAAAATGGGCCCGAAAACGAGGAAAAAGAAGGTGATGAAAATGATAAACACGAACATGAGGATAAACATGAACATGAATATGAACATGAACATGAACATGAACATGATAAAGATGAAAAGGAACATCATAGTGATATCCATTCAGAACATCCAGATCACAAAACTAGTGATTGCGAGAATGCTGGTAATGAGCTAAAAGCTGGATTATTGGGTGTTGGTGGTTCTATTGCAGCTTTTGCAGGATTACTTCTTTAAGAAGATAAGGCGAACCTCTGTATTTGAGAGATGGAAATCAAGTCATAATTTTTTTTTGGCTACTTATACAACAGATTGCTGTATGCAATAAATAAGCGAAATAAACAAGCGAATTTACTACAAAAGATGAAAAAAACTGTAGCGACAACTGATTCCCAATATATCAACAACAAAGTTTCAATACCAGGTGCCCAGCAACGTGCTCCACCAAAAGCAGATGATCTACACCCGATTTCCAAATGAATTCTGAAACTAAATCACAAAAAACATATGCGAGAAAATCTGGGAGAATGATGTTGAAGCGGGAAAAGAAGAAAAAGAAACGAAGAAGGAAGGAGTGAAGTTTTTGTGACTTAAATAACAGCCTAAAGGACGGGTAGCTTTGACAAGTGTGGTCAGGGCTGCAGTTGCTCGTTTGGGAAGGATCATGCTGATGCGTGTCAAGGTGTCAGTGCATATCTGTGCGTTGCAGTAGGGCTGTTATGAGTGGTAGGGTAACTATCACTACCCTTCTCCATTACTCCTCTCCACCACAAACTTGATACAATGTTCACACCACCTTCATGTGTCAAAATCACAAGATTGCTATTCTCCAGCCTATATTTATACCCAGTATGTCCTAGTTGTGTGGTTTATTTCAGCTGTTTCATATATTTTGTCTCATCTCATATCTTTTCTGCAGCGCAAAATGAGTGTAACGGTTGAAGGGTTTAAGTCATCTCCCATTCTTGAGGAAATCAACACCACGATAGATAACAACTCGAAGCTACGTAAAAGTATTATCAAACAGTCAAACTCGAAGTTTGGATTCAATATCAAGAACAACAAAGGCCAGTCCAAGTTTTGGGTGTTGGACTTGAAAGAAAACGGCAACATCAGATTGGTAGAGAACTACAATGCCGATGATAGCAACGAAAAGGTTGACTCAACCATTTCCATTTCCGATGCCAACTTCAAGAAGTTGTTGTTGAGCAAAACCAGTTCTCAAAAGTTGTTTATGACAGGAAAGCTAAAAATCAGCGGCAATATGGTCAAGGCAGCTGGTGTTGAAAAGATATTGCACGGTCTCTATCCAAGCCCCAAGGCCAAGTTGTGAGTGTGGGTGTGTTTTTGGCAGGTTTGATTATCTGCTATCTATTTTTCTTATCGTTTATCACATATCATATAGCGACTATATACTGTGTATCGAAGATCTATTCCCAGAGATATCGCAACATCTATCGCAGAGACCGACGGCGATAGCCCAAGGAACGCGTCTTCATTTCGGCAGCCCTTTCCGTGGCAATTGCAACTCTAAAGAGGCGCGACCTGTGCTTCGCGTGGTGGATGTGCCGCCGGTGGGAGTCTGTTTTCTTCAGAGAGGTTCTGGAGCTGGGCCCTGGCGGAGAGATACCGACAGCGCGCCGCCAGCTGCAGCGCCGGATTAAATCCAGCCAACCAGCGCCAGTGTCCTGCAGCTGTGCATAATCTGCTGCACACCTGTCTTTGATAAACAGTGCACTGAGAAGGGAGTTGCTCGTTGTGTTCCTCATATTTATTGTCTGCAAATCCAATTGACCTTATCAGACCCACACCACCTTTCTATTGGCTGGCGGGCGCATCTCTGAATTACCAAGCGTGATCCAGACAGGTTGGGAGAAGCTGGAATATCATCGCCAGAAACTCTATGTTGGAGCTCGCTCAGTTATAAATACATGCTCATTTCCCCAGTTTTACTGTAAAGGGCTGGAGAAGAGCAACTCTATGTTTGTAGCAAAAGTAGGGCTGTTTGTAGTAATACACACAAGTGGCATTCACAATGAGCATATAATCAACATAAAATGAGCATAGAACGAGCATAGTATGAGAACACGGTTAATTGAAAGCAAAACAATAAAGTGACAACACAAATGAATCCAGCAAATTATGGTATTTGACTGTCGGCTCTGTTTCTTGGAATAAAAGAAAAATATAAGAGAATTTATTTAGATTATTTGGATTGAGTGATAAAAATTGGGGAAATTCGAGACAATTGAAAAGCTTATTACATCTGGTGAAAATTAATAAAAATTTATTCAAAACTAAACACTGATAAAAACTAATAAATGAAACTAAAAAAAAAAAATATTTTTAGATCTTACTTCGAAACTCAACTGTTAAAAGCAAGGCTGAAAAAAAATTTTGAAAATTGAAAACATTGAAAAAAAATGAAAAAAGGATAAAAGGTAAATCTATAAAGCATAAATCATTAAACCACGTTTTCTCGAACAAAGAATTTCTCACACACCTCAATAAGGAAATATAATAAAGGTTATAAAACCTAGTTTGCTAAGATGCCTTCTTTGATATATTGCTTTCTAAGCGAAGAAATGTATTCCAAGAACCTGGCTGGATTAGAGTCAATACCTCTTGAGTAAACATATTGAGAAGACAAATGAGTAGCAAAAATAGCCTTCAAGTATGCTTCTGGGACTCTGGAAAGAATGCTTTCAATACCACCGGCTTTGTTTAACAATATACGAGGGAAAGCATCGATCAAAACTGCGTTTCTAAATGGAGTGTCTTCATCCCACAATTCTTTGCTTGCGGCTAAATCGTCCCCCAATTTATTTATAGCAATAGACAAATCATCAGACAACTCGCTAAAGGTCTTGCCAGTTTCTTGTTTTAATTTCCAAAGCATATCAAATTCCAAATTAGCATTATTAATAACGATCTTTTGGATATTCTCAACGTATTCTTTATAAAACTCTGGAACCTCGCCCTCAGAATTAGCACACATATTAGTCAAGAAGTCGGCATCGTTAAAAGCTAATGAAGCCAAAACCTCGAGAGAAGAGGATGTAACACCACCTTTGTTGGTTGAAGCATCTTTGAATAAATAGGCTCCAGCCTTTTCCAAAACGATTTTAGCATCTTGGGTAATAAACAAATTAGCACCTTCAACAATGTATGGAATAACAGCTTTACCAGTCTTTTTATCGATCAATGCCCCGACATTATTGGTGTCAATAGCAGCAGGTCTACCACCACAAGGAACGAAAAGATCGACATCACCAACCAATTCTTTTAATTTTAAATGAGCAGTGTTTCTCAAGACAACACCATTAAGGAATTTCGAGCCATTTGGCAAAACAATGTCAGTGTCATCGACCTTGACAAAGAAACCCTTGTCAGATAAGGTTGACTTATCAAAGTGGGACAAGTCCAATCTTTCACGGGCCAATCTTTCCAATTCAGTTCTGTCAAGACCATTTGGATCACCAACAACAGCTGGACCATCGATAACAGCGACATATTTCTCATCAGACAATCTGATTTCGTTTGAACCTAAATCGCCAGATGGACCACCAGTTTGAACTTTTCTAATTGAAGAAGTATCTTTGACATCTAGTTTGGCATAGATCTTGTCGACAAAGGCTCTGACAGACAAAGTGGTCATACCGTATTCGTCATGGGGAATGCCACCGATAGTTGGAGATTTACCAGTAAAGAAGGATTTCCACCATGGAGCACCTCTTTTTTTGGCATGCAAAGTGGCCCAGTCAACGAAACCGGCAGTGTTTTCATCTGGACCCATGAATATGATTTCAGGTTTCTTGTATAAATCAACAATTTGGTTTGATTTTGACTCATCAGTAGGTTTGATTAATAAGTCAATAACAGCGTCAATATACTTGTCAAAAGAAGCCTTTGGACGAGTTTGAGCAACACCGTAATCCAAAAGAATGACACCCTTGGAACCACCTTCGGGAATATCTTTGTTTTTTCTTTGTTGCGTGCTAGCCAAGTTATAGTTTTCATCAATCAAGTTTCTTAAGTTAGTGTTATAGTTATCGGGGGACCTGGACAAGACAATTCTAATACCACCTCTAGCAATATCCTTGAATCTGATGTGAAAGCCTCTGAATTCTGAACCAACAACAAAGAACAAACCAAATGGTTTGTTTGGATATTCTGATTCTGGTAAGAAAGTTGGGTTTAATCTAAAAGAAATGGCAACCTTTGAGGATAAGAAGAAGTTTGTCTTTAAGATGGATTTGTTGAAGTTGTATAAGGATTTAAGAACCAAGATGTCCGTTTCATTGGAAGAGCAATAACGGTTTAGGATTTCATTGAATTGAGCATCATCTTCAACGGTTTCAAGTTGTTCCAATCTTTTGAAGGATAGAGTCTTTTCAAGACCGGATTGGATGTAATGGATATCAGCAAAGTGACGGTATAATCTTTGGATGATTTTGTAATGTTTTTGGAAGGTTTCCTTAATGTAGTTTTGAGAAAAGGTTTCCGAGGTCAATCTGTTTTTCAATTTCAAGAGGACTTCAGTGGAAGAGAGAGAAGAGGTAGATGGTGAAGAGGAAGATAACAATTGTTTCAAAGTGTTGTATTCTGGGCCTAACCTGTTGAGGAAATGGGTGACAAAGATCACACCACAGTGAGCATAGATACATTCTTGCAAAGAGAGTTGATGGTTTTTGAAGTTTTCTTGGAACAAGTTTTTGGGAATGGAGTACAAGAGAGAGGCTTCCTTTAAGACTTGGTTGATTGAAAGGTTGATGTTGCCGTTTGGATGGTCAGAAGAAGGGGAGACATAAAGGGAGATGATGGTTGTGCCATTTTTGAATTGCTCGACGTATTTCTTGGACAAGTTCAAGTTATAGTAGTGACACAAGTTTGATAAAGAGGAGGAGTAGTTTGAGGAAGTCTTTTGGTTCAAAGCTATGATGATTCTGTAAGTGTTCGTATTGAGGATGTTGTAGTGGGTGATGACTGGGTTGTTTGTCTTTTTCAATTGGTTGATCAAGTTGATGTAAATCTTTTTGGTTTCTGGAGAAGCGATTTTGTCAAAGGTTGAGTCGAACAAGTTGTTTTTGTCTGAGTCAGTGAAGTTGCATTTATAGACAAAGTTCAATTTCAAGTTGTTGAAGGAGGATAAGTTTGAACTGAAGGATTCTAATCTATAAGCAGTGTTAGCTGCGGAGTCTGAGTTATCAAGGTACTTTTGGTCGATTCTTTCATCAAAATCACCGATATAGATGGCATGGTCGTCGTTTTCGATTTTATGGCTAATTGAAAAGTGATCTTCTTTGGTGTTGTCCTTGGAGTTGTTGATGAAGTTTAGCAATTTAGCAGAGTATAAGGCATGAATGTTGGAGACAATTGAATCGGTTGATTCCTTGAGGAAATAGTTGTTGTCAATACCCAAGTTTTCATAGAAGAACTTTACCTCGGATTCAATTAAATTGTCAGGAATGAAACCCAAGTTGTCGATTTTGTTCATGACAACCTCAATTTGGTTGAGTTTGTCTGAGTCGGTAAAGGGAATTGAGTTATAGTTATAGTAATCATTATCATTGATAGAGTCAGATGATAAAGATAAGTTGTTGAAGTGAGAAGTGGGGGGAGAGAGATGGACTTGAGCCATTTTAGAAAATGAAGAGAAAGTGAATGGAAGTCAAGGTGAAAAAATATTGTTGAAAAGAAATAATATTAACTAGTAATATTAACTAAATATAAGTGGTGATGAAAAAGATGAGATTTGAAGGAATAAGGAGAAAAGTCAAAAAGAAAGAGGACGAGAAAGAAGAAGAGAAGAAGGAATATTTATATTGAGAGCAGTATCAATGAGAGTTGAGAGTTGAGGTGAATTGAATTGACTTGAAGAGAATAGAGTAGAACAGAATGCAATTAGATTGGGTTGATTCGAAGTAAATCAGAGGAGTGGAATAGAGTTGGATAGAGTTGATTTGAGTTGATTTGAGTTGAATGGACAGTTGAAGAGAAAAAGATGGAGTGTTTGCTGTTGTTGTTTAGGTGAATGATTATATCGATGATATGGATCGGTGCGGTGATTCGAAAAGCGAGGGACGATGAGCCGGAGATAAAACGCACTAAAAGACTACCGTTTTGGCGGCTGCCGTCGAAAAATTGAACACGCTTTGGCAGCAGGGCGCACGCTCGGAGCGGGCAGAATTTGGGCGATGAGTGCTGTGAGCGCCAAAAAAACAGAGGGGAGGTGGGCAGGAGGGACAAAAGCGCGGAAAGGTGGCCTGTGAGCAGCGTGGCAGCAGCAGCGGGTGACCAATGAGCGCCGAGCATCAGAGCCACAAACAGCGGACACAAAGAGCAGACACAAAGAGCATGTAGTGAAAAGCGCGAAACCTGGGCACGGCTGGAGCCACCGTGGTGGTGGGTGAATTGGCGTCTCGTGTTTGGCTGCTCGAAAAGAGCTCGTCGCGAAACCGCAGAGACCCAGTTCTGGGAGAGAGATAACGCGAGATAGCAGATATGAGATAAAAGATACAAGATAAAGAACTGAGATATGAGATATCCCTCAAGATAGGAATCGCATATCTCGTCGGCTTGTCACGACCGCCCTCCCACGCAAGGATAAACAAAGCTCTTCTCCATTCTGCTCTGCTTTGTGGTGGGCATGACTGCGCTTCTGCTCCAGGCTCAGGGGCGCGTGTTTGCCGACAACTCGCGCAAAAGCTGCCGCTCGTTTTCTGTGACCGGCGCTTATTCGCACGGAGCGCTTTCCGTCTTGGTCGACAAGCTTAGCACCTATCGACTCGAGCACTAGCGCCCACCCTCGTAAACCCCAACGTACACGAATATGAGCAACTGTATATGGGATGCGCTAGCGGCCCGCAGCTCAAAATGTCCGGCCCTTTCACCTGTCAAGGTTTTCAAGTCCAGTCACCTGGCTCGTTGAGAGTGCTTTAGTAGCAACAGGGCACACCAAACAACTTGCAGAGGGAAAGAGCAGCAACTGGAATCAAGGCTCTTCCAGAAGTGCTCCAAAATCAGAGGGGATCTTGTGATCCGCAATGAGCCCGTGTTTCTTACACTGGGGTTTTTTACGTAAGCTAATCAAAGCTGTCTTTGTGAACTGATATCCCGCTGGTCATTTTTGCGGACCGCCAGCAGATCATACAAGTCCCGCCATTGGATCCATTGTACAGGTAGCAGGTGACCTCAAGCACAGATGCATGACCGTGCAAGTGATCATGTGCACCTGCATTCAGCTATCCCTCACGGGCTAGCGGGGCCCGGACATGCAGCTCCATTTGAACCGCGCCCAAACTAGTGTCTGCGCCCGCGCCCGCACTCTTTTCGCGGACCCGCTCGCAAAAATAGTTCCAGCAGAATTTCAAGTATACACGTGAAGCCTTTAGTATACACTTCTGCGCAATTTTTTATTTATTCTATGACCGCAAACCAGCCTTTTTTTTCTTTTTAAAAATAACTGCTAACACACGTATTGGGGATTTTGCACGGTGTTGTTTATTAGTCGGTATATAAAACTACGAAAACTGTCCCTGTAATTTTACCATGGATGTGAGAAAACCCTTGAGGGAACAAAACTCACATCAAGGACGAATGAATTAGAATATGAAATAGATGTTATATCGTGTTTAGTTTTTAAATTGCCATGCATGGGTAACAAAAACATATAGTTTCCGTAGGCCCTCTTTAATTCCTAGGTAATTGTGTATGATTGCAGTGTCAACAGGAACAGTTAACACTGTGGGAATTTGTGCTTTGATTCT
>JAKTTS010000354.1:0-16973 GCA_030560485.1 Ascoidea tarda (nom. inval.) | reverse complement strand
ATCAATAATATCAATAATATCAATAATATCAATAATATCAATAATATCAATAATAATAAAACTAATAACACTAATATCAATAATAATAACACTAATGGAAACAATAATCTAAATACTAATAATGGTAATAAAAAAGAAGAAGATACTAATAAACCAAAATGGGGATTAAAAATCAATACAAGAACAGCCATTGACGACTATTTCTATGACTCCAGCTATAATTACGACAATAATGATGATATTAACAACATCTATGATTACAGCGATTCGTATTCACTCAATTTAATTAATAATCAAACAGATTACCCTTTTTTATTGACACCAGGTCCATTATTACCATCGTCGTCGTCATCTTCATATCACTCCAAGGACTCTTCAGTAAGCTCTTGTGAATCGATTATTTATCCACAAACTCCCAAAAACTTCATCAACATTAATCCCATTAATTCCATTAATCATAAAATTAACAATAGTAATACTAACTCAAAAAAAAGAAGATTTTCCGACATTAATTACAATGAAGATTCGTCAGATGAATTTGATATTGAAATTGTCCTTTAAGTTTTCTTTGAATATTCTTTAAATTTCCTTAAAGTTTCCTTTAAGGTTCTCTTATTTTTTCGTTTATTTTATCTTCAAAAGATATCTTTGGCATTTTCTACCCTTCGCTTTAATATGTTTTTCCAAATATCCAAGCTCTTTGGTTATTATTTTTTTCTTTCGTTCTTGTTTTTAAGTTCAGTTTTACTTCGTTGTTCAATTCGTTTTTCATTCACTTTTATCCACTCAAATTCGTTTCCTTCAGTACCGCCTGAGTTTAATAGTCCATTCAGAAGACAAGCTCTTTTACAATTGTTTTATAAAATTTCCATATAGTTTTCTCCAGTGCTTCACGTTCTGCAAGTTCTCCAAGTTCCTTCTTCTGCCGATTTTGCCTTATCATTTAATTGTGATTCCTTCTCCTTACTGGTGCGGTGTTCTTTTCGCCTTCCTCACGCCCACCGTAACCACCACTGTGGGTCGCGTAATTGCGCAGCAGCCGTCGTGCCACATCTGGGCGGGTATGAGATGTTGTGGCGTGAAGAGACCGCCGGTGTGGGACAGCCACGGATTGCGCGATCGGCACGCGAAAGCACCTGGCTATCGTACATTATCTTATATATTATATATATTGTACATTTCTGCGGCCATCCCCAGCTGCGTCTGCTACTTCTGTTGCGTCTGCCTCTTTCCAGTGCTTTTCTTTGCTCTCATCACAATGGACTTAGGACCCTTTGACGACAACCACAAGCACAGTGCTCTTTCTGCTGACCAGGAGGCCCTTGGCTCTTCCTCTCTTCAGACTGGTCCCCATCACACCCTCCAGAAGCCCCATTACGAGAAACAGCCCAATTTGATGGACATCATCAGAGCCAGTGACTTTTCCAGTGAGCCTTCAGCTGTCAATGATTCCAACGACTCCAACGACTCAAGCTCCAGCTCAAACTCGACTTCAAAGCTCAAACCAAAATCAAAATCAAAACTAAAGTCAAAATCAAAGTCAAAGTCGAAATTAAAGCCAACCGATTCTTCAATAATAACTCCATTTCTCACAAAGCATATTCCTGCTGCCAACTCTAAAGAAGACCTCACCTTCCAGATTATTCATAACCATGAGAAAGACAAACTCATCACAGATTCCATTTCTACGACTACCGCTACCACCTATATCGATCAAAATGCTTCTGAAACCATTATCGATACCAAAAATAAAAAGATCAACAGTCTTACTGCTCTTAAACCAAAAAGTCAACTGCCTAGTAACTCTTTTGACAATTATCACAAATACTGCTACAGACACAACCCTGAAATCAACTGCAACAAACAAGCTGATCAGGCTAAACTAATTGAAATTCAGAAAAATTTGGAATCTTTGGATCACAATGACAAACAAAACATTTCTCACATTTGGTCAATCTTTTCTGCTGCTCCATCTAAGCAGAAAAATCTAATTTTACAAGGAATTCTTTCAATGTGCTGCTTCTATCAATTGAGTTACATCAGCGAGGAAATTTCAAATCTAATCAAAATTGATTTTATTTCAACCTTGCCAGTTCAAATCTCCTTGAAAATTTTATCCTATCTCGATTGCGCTTCTCTTTGTAACGCTGCTCAAGTCTCCAAAAACTGGAAAAGATTAGCTGATGACGATCAAGTTTGGCACCATATGTGCAAACAGCACATCGATAGAAAATGCCCCAACTGTGGATGGGGTTTGCCTTTAATGCATATGAAAAGAGCAAGACAATACGACCAAGTCCAATATGTCTCAAACAACCAACAGCTCCAAAAAAATTCTCTTCCATCCAAAAACTCTCCAAAGATCACTGAACTCAACAACGACTCTTTGTCTTCAGGCTCAGACTCCTCTCAATCCGCCACAGCAGCCACAATTGTTTCTTCATCCAAAAAAAGATCTCTTGAAAACTCCACTCTATTGCAAAAGCAACCTAAAAAGATAAAACTAATTAGAAAGACAAGACCTTGGAAAACTGTCTACTCTGAAAGATTTAAAGTCGAAAGAAACTGGAGAAAAGGTGTCTTCAAAATAAAAGAATTCAGAGGTCATCAAGATGGTATCCTATCTTTGCAATTAAACCACAAAATTTTAATCACTGGCTCTTATGACTCAACAGTCAAGATTTGGGATATTAAGTCTGGAAAACTAATCAGAACTCTAATCGGTCACAATAAAGGTGTTAGGTGTTTAAAATTTGACGATTCAAAACTAATCACTGGCTCTCTAGATTCAACCATAAAAGTTTGGAATTATCATTTAGGTACTTGCATCTCAACTTATAGAGGTCATACTGACTCAATCTTATCCATAGATTCCTATAAAAATAAAATTATTGTTAGTGGTTCTGCAGATTGCACTATAAAAGTCTGGCATGTTGAAACAAGAATCTGCCATACACTAAGAGGCCATACTGATTTTGTCAACTGTGTTAAGATCCATCCTGCTTCAAATACAATATTCAGTTGTAGCGATGATACAACCATAAGAATTTGGGATTTAAAGACAAATAATTGTATAAAAGTATTCCAAGGTGGCTTACGTGGCCATATTGGTCAAGTTCAAACTGTTGTACCCTTAACCATCAAAGACAATATCACTGAGGACAAACCAGATAGTGAGGGTGAAGATGATGACTCAAAATCCTCCTCTCAACCTTCAATCGACAGCACTTTCAATAATAGAAACAGATTGCAAATTGATAATATTAACAACAGTGTTGTTGATAATGATATGACTGAAAGCAGTGATGAAAGCGAAAATAATGATATTGTTGATACGGTTATCCCCAAAGAATTCCTTGATAAACTTCCAAGCCATATGCTAACTTCTTCTTTAGATAATACAATTAAATTGTGGGATTTTAAAGCTAACGGCGGAAAGGGGAAATGTGTTAGAACCCAATTTGGTCATCTTGAAGGAGTTTGGTCAATTGCTGCTGATACATTTAGAATCGTTAGTGGAGCTCATGATCGATTGGTTAAAGTCTGGGATCTACAATCTGGTAAATGCATGCATACATTAACTGGCCATACTCAAAGTGTTACGTGTGTGGATTTAAGTGACAGTAGATTGGCAAGTGGTGATGAAGCAGGTGTTGTTAGAATGTATTGTTTTGATGAAAATTCTGATTAATTTAATGAAGTAACAAAGTGCACAATGCACAAATTTAGAAAAAAGAATATTGGTTTGCTTGTGTGCTTGTGTTTTTTTATGCTATTTTTCTTGTTGTTGTTTTTTTTCTATTGTATTATACTATATTGATAGCTTGATTTGATTTGATTTGATTTGAATCATTTACTTATAAAATTTCCATTCACTTTTTCTTGTTTCTATTATTTTATTTCATTTCACTTCATTTTTCTGATTCAATTATATTATAACATTGAATGGATTGTGTTACTTCATTAATTATGCCAAAATTTTATGTAATTTTTGAGATTTTTTCTATATTATAATGTGCAATTAATAAAATTATTTATTTTTCTTTTAATTATAAATTGTAAATTGTAAATTGTAGAATTCAAAAATATCATAGTCCTTATCTTTATTTATTAATGTGTTATTAAGAAATAAAAATGAAATATACAAAATATATTACTAAATTAAACTTTTTAGATAAAAAGTTAAAAAGTTTTAAGGAATTGAAAATAAGAAATAAATATATATAAGTGGTATAAAACAGAAAAAGCGCATCGGTAGAGAGAATAAAGATGAAAAAAATAAAAATAAAAAAAATCAATGAGTAAAAAACAAATGAAGAGAATGAAAAATATGAGATTTGAATAATTAGGACACTAAGACCCATAGCAAGAAAAATACGATTAATATTGCAAAGATTTTAAAAACTAACCATTTGTTATTTGAAATGCTAGTATAGTATTTAAGTAGTTCTCTGTGAGCACCTTGGATATTCAAAGATATATCGTCGACATTTTGATCGATTCTTTGAATTGATTCACCTTGCTCTTGAACCATTGTTGCTAATTGTTGAAATAAATTACCAACTTCGTTTATGGTTGATTCTATAGTTTCAACTGCTCTGTTTCTTTCTTGTAGATATTGTGAATTTTGTTCTTCAAGCAAAGTCAAAGTTTGAGATTGATCGTTTATAGTCAAGAAGTCATCATTATGGGAGTTGCTGTAATTTTCTTGATCTTGTAAGGTTGAAGATAAGAAGGGGTTTTCAGATATAAGACTTTGACCAAGCTGTAAAGAAGCGATTGAAGGTTTGTTGTTGCTTGATTGGTTCTGTATTATACCATTTTTCTGATTTTGATTTTGATTTTGATTTTGGTTCTGTATTTGAGGTAGATTATTATTGTTATTATTATTTGGACCTAAAAGATTTTGGTTATTAATATGGCCCAAAAATTGACTTTTCTTATTTTTGGAGGAAATTTCATTTTGTTGTCTGACTTCTAAGACTGATTTAAATTCTCCACTAACATTTTTGAATTTTGAATTCAACAAGTTTAAAACATTTTTTGAATATAGAGAAATTTGAGACAGTGGAGGGTTGTTTCTGTTTATGGCCTCGTTGGATAGATTATTGCTACTGTTTATAAACTGCTGCAAGCTCTTCAAGGATTTCTCAATTTTGAAGATATCTTGTTTGATAACGTAGGTCAATTCAGCGATTTCGATGGGTCGATCATCAAAGAAGGATTTCTTCTTTGCAATTAAGGCGAGTTTGGCAAGAAGATCAGTGGTGTGAGCTATGTCCTTAGCTATTTGGGAGGCTCTGGAAGAGAACTCAGACTTGTTGTAGTTCTTGTTAGAGACAATGGCCTGGGGATGGTTCTGTTGCTTGTTGATTCTGTTGAAGCTGTTTACGCACTGTTGGAACTCCAAGGTTCTGTCCTGGATAGAGGAGGGTGAGGACAATAAAGCAGCAGACATGGCAGAGGGAGTGAAGATAAAGCAGAGCAACCTGGTGCAGATGAAGGTGGAGAAGGTGGAGAAGGTGAAGGAGAAGGTGAAGGAGAAGGTGAAGCAGAAGAAGGTGAAGAAGAAGGTGAAGCAGAAGAAGAG
Organism: Ascoidea tarda (nom. inval.); assembly: GCA_030560485.1. Lineage (NCBI taxonomy): Eukaryota > Fungi > Ascomycota > Saccharomycetes > Ascoideales > Ascoideaceae > Ascoidea > Ascoidea tarda (nom. inval.). The sequence continues at coordinate 11,383 of JAKTTS010000354.1, read as the reverse complement.
CTGGTTCTGTGCTCTGAGCTGTTCACTTCAAGACCCACACGCGTGGTCTCACCAGCACTTGCATCTCATCGCCTTTTCCTCTTCTTCTGCTTCACCTTCTTCTTCACCTCTACCCTCTTCTTTCCCTGCTGCTTTTGCTTCCTCCTTTCCCTTCTTCAGATGCTCCGCCATGCCTCCACTCTCTAAAAGAAGGTTCCTCAAGGTGTTTCTCACCCTCGTGTTTGTCTATTGCTGCTTCTCATTGTTTCTGAGCAGGGTCCCACAGGACCCCAGCGACTCTACCTCCACTTTCTTCAGCTACTACGAATACAGAGACAAGTTTCTCTCTGAGTTGTACAGGGACAACAGTCATAAGGTCAGCTACAACCACGTTTCCAACGACGACACAGGCGCTTTCAACTGGGTCTTGGATCAAATTGTACAGGCGAAACCTACCTGTCCTCCCTTGGATACCTACATCAACAACCAAAGATCAAAAGAGTTGTTTGACAGTGATGATTTCGTATTTTCCTACGATTACCTATCCAACTTGCTTCAGATTGACTACAACCAATTGCTCAATCTAAAACAAAACCACCAGCAGTACTTGGACTTTGTCAAATCATCTACCAACTCAGTTTTCGGACCACTTGATAAAGGAAAAAAGACCTTTTCTCTTCATGATGATAATAGTAACAACGAAATTCAAAATGGCATTGTCTATGTTGGTGGTGGAAAATACAGCTGGCTAGCTCTTCTAAGTATAACCCAGTTGAGACTAACCAACTCAACTGCTCCAGTTGAAGTCTTTATTGCAACCGAAGAGGATTATGATCAAGACTTTTGTGAAACCGTTTTGCCAACTTTGAATGCTCATTGTAATCCATTATACAAAAAACTTGATATCTCAATTTTCACAATAAATGACATTCCACTCAAGGGTTATCAATATAAAAACTTGGCTCTCTTAATATCAGATTTTGAAAACATTTTATTCATCGATGCCGATAATTTTCCAACTAAAAATGTCGATTCTTTGTTCACTTCAAAGCCTTTCTTGAAAACAGGTCTAGTAATTTGGCCCGATTATTGGGCAAGAACAACTAATCCCAACTGGTACGATATTGCTGGTATCTCATTTGAAAACAAAATCATAAGAAACTTAAACCATTACAAAACAAAATTCCCTGATAAGGAGTTAGATCAAATTGATGCTCTAAAGGACGCAAACTTTCATGATTTGAATAACACTTTACCTAATCCAACTTCTGAATCTGGCATGTTGCTAGTCAATAAGAAGAAGCACGTTAAAACTCTATTGTTATCTCTATATTATAACGTTTTTGGTCCAACTTATTACTATCCTCTATTTACTCAGGGCTCTGCTGGTGAAGGTGATAAAGAAACCTTTATAGCTTCCGCTTTTAATTTAAATCTACCTTACTATCAACTCCAAAAAAAATTCAAGTGGATCGGTTATCACGACGAAAATGAAAAATTTAATGCAAAGGCTCTAGGCCAATATGATCCAATAATCGATTATCAAAATTTTGAAAACGGTTTGACATATCAGGATTTGCTCCAAAATAACAACGAATTCCCCGATAACGATTCTATATCTATTCCAGACGTTCTATTCATGCATTTATCTTACCCGAAATTGATCCCAGAACTATTACTAGAGAAACAAGAACTAACTAAAGATGATGGATCACATAGAAGATTATATATTGGCATGACCGAATCCCTAGGTTACGATTTCGAATTACAAGTTTGGCAAATATTTAATGGTTTGTTATGTAAAAATTATACCGGTTTCTCCCCAGTAAATAAAAGATTGACTGGAACTTCATTGAAATATTATCAAAATCAAAATCTCGATAAAATGTGTGAAACAATGGTTGATCACGTCCAATTTTTGAAGCAAAATCCAGAAATAACATTAAAACCTATACCTATCACTGAAAAAGAAATTAAAGAGACATCAATTGTTGAAAAAACTCAAGAGCTTGAAGATATACTTAATTTAAATAACGAAATCAATCAAGGAGTCGAATAATTCGGTCAATTTGAAAAAATTGAAAAAAATGAAAAAATTGAAAAAATTGAATAATCTAAATTTTATTAAAGTGGAATTAGTTATCTTTTATGATATTTTGTTTTGCTTTTTTTTGTTTTGCTTTTTTTTGTTTCATTTATTCTTTCTTTTGTCTGTTTTATTTTGGATTGAGTTTTTTCTATTTGTTTATTTATGTTTATTTTTATTTAAGTTTTTTTTTCTGTCTTGTTTTGTTGTTTATTTTTATTGATTACATTGGTTTCATTTTTATACAATATAGATGATAAGGGCAATCCACCAACAATACTACATTTTACTTAGAACATGTTCACAACGTAAATTATTTTTAACTTTATTGTTTTAATAATAAACTTTTTGTTTTAAACATGACATCTATAAATACCAAAAAAAAATAAAGAAATAAAAAAATAAAAAAATAAAAAAATAAAAAAATGAAAAAATAAAAAATTGAAAAGTTGAAAAAAATAAAACAGAAATATTATTGTATTGGAAAGGAAAAAATAAAAATAAAAATAGTGGAATTGGAAAATTATTTGTGGATAATCTATTAAAAAATGCAAAATTAAATTTAGCTTTGAAAAATCAGCTCAGAAGATAAAATTAAAATTTGAAAATTGAAAATAAAAAATTAACAAAAAAAAATACTAATTTTAGATCAAGTATATTTTTAGAATAAACTCAAGTTTGAGCTGGATTAACTGTACGTGGTTGATTGGCTCCCAAATCATTTATATTTGAGCTCATAAAGTTATTAATTTGAGGCATATTGCTGGCAGCAAATTCTTGTATATTGAAAGGTTGATTGGAATAAGAATTATTGCTCAAAGCATTATCAATTTTGTAATCACTATTACTTAATTCATTATTATTTGTAGTGTAGCTAGAATCTAATGGTAATTGTTGAGGTGATGAGTTAAGAGCCACATTGTTTGTGTTTTTATTATCAGAATTTTGATTTTCGGTATTAATAAAAGAAATTCTATTGCTGAAAGGATTGGCGACAATTGAATTTCTGACGGAGTTTCTGCTAATACTTAGATTTCTTCTTAAATTTGAAGAGTCGGGTTGACCAGAATACCCATTGATGGAATAATCAGAGCCTTGAGCTAGATTGACAGCAGTTTCTAGATCAAGTATTAAATCACCAGCACCTTGGTAGCCATTTAATAGTTTATATTTGATTTCAGTTTTTAAAAAACGAATCCAATCTCTGTTTGACCAATCTTTGAGTGGGGTTTTATTTGTATATTCAGGCACAACTGGGATTGAGTTTGCGTCAAGTTGGTCTTGTTTAGATTTTTGTTTTGAGGTTAAGCCAAATTTGATTTTTTTTGAGTTTTTCCTTTGGTGAGATTTATTTGATTGATTTGGATTTGGATTTGGATTGTTGTCGTGTAAGTCTCTTAAGGCCGGTTTATTATCAATTTTCAAGTCAATTAATTTAAGACAGTCGTTGTAGTTTAGATATTTTGTTCTTGGTAGAACAGGCAAAGCAAATAGTAGCGAATTTAGATTTGATTTATCGGACACTAATTTTTTTGGTCTTCCATATAAATTGAAGGCGTCGAATACTGGAATCATGAACCTGATCATTGTCTCAAAACTTTTGACGGAAGGATGATTTTCAGGAATGATATATAGAGAGGTGTTGAGAGATGTTGTATTAGAGGTTGAAGTTATGTTTAGACTTTCAAAGCTTTCGTTGCGATTTGAAGCAGATAGGTGACTGTTTAGAGAGGCGTTTGAGTTCTTTCTTTTGACAAAGGAATTCAAGGATGAGGATCTTGATCTTATGTTGTTTGAGTTATTTGAGGGAGATGATAAGTTTTGGTTTGAAATTGAGGCCAAGTTTAAATTTGAGGAGGATGAGGAAATTGAATTTGAAGGGTTGTTGAAGAATTTCCAGTTATGAATGGTGATTTCGCCGTCGAGTTTCATTAAAGAGCTGTGATCAATAACTTCAGGGCCTTGTGGGTAGACAGCAAAACAAGAGTTTGCCTTTTTAATTGAGATTAGTAGGTTTTTCTTTATTGTTTTATTTGAGGAATAGATTGATAGAGAGCCAGATTTGTTGTCGTTGTTATTTGAAGGAGTAACGACAATGTAGACTTTGAACCATTTTGAAGTTATAAAGTTCAATCTTATGTTTGCCCATTCAGCTATGGAATATCTTGTTTCTGATAGTAGAGTTTTGACGTCGGAAAGAAGGATTGCCTTTGCAGATAATAGAGCACCAGTGTAAGCTTCGTGAAGACAGTTGTATTCAAAGTTGGACAAGATCAAAGCTGAAAACCATTTTTTTAGAAGATCTATGGAAGTGAATTTTAGAATGTAGTTATTTAGAGAGGGGCTGAAGATGGTTATGGTTAGGTTGTTGAAGTCATTTATAAAATTTGCGTCTGCTACGTTGATGTAGATGGGTTTAAAGTCAATTTCGTCAGATTTCCAGATTGACAATTCGTTACCAGATAAAGAGCCATAGCCATTTATGAACTCGTTGTTGTTGTTGTTGTTGTTGTTGTTGTTATTAGTGTTGGTGTTGATGATGTTATTATTTTGAGGTGAATTTGTCGCTGGAGAAATGAAGTTTGAATTTTTAATGAGTAGAGAAAAAAAGCCTTCAATGTAAACTCTTGCTTGTTGGGAGTTTATTAGAGTTAGAATTGGGATCAATTCTTCGGGAGTTGAGTCAGGCAAATCCCAAGGAGAGGATAATCGTCTTCTTGAGGGAGTTTGCAGATTTTGAGTATTTTGGTTATTTGAGAGACTCTTTTGGCTTGTAATCGAGCGATGTTTTGAATGGGATAATTTTGTGGATGAGTTGTTATTTAAGTTGGTTTGAGAGGAATTAGTGTTGAGAAATTCATCGGGACCATTTGAGTAGGAGGCTCTTGAGGTAGATCTGGCTCTCATGAAGGAAGTGGGAATTGATTGTTGGGGGTAAGGTTTTTGTTGTTGGGCAGGTTGTGGTGAAAATTGAGTAGGAGAATCAGGAAGAGAAGCAGAACCAGGTTGGAATTGAAGTTGAGGCGAAGGATTGTTAATGGCATCGTTTAGTAGGTTTGTAGAGTTTAAAGAAGGCGAAGCTGAGTGGTTTGAAATTTGATTTGAATTTTGATTTGGGACTTGGTTTGGGATTTGATTTTCGAAGATATTTTGTTGAGGAGTGGTGGGAATCTGTATGTTTTTTTGTTTTTGGGCAATGTCTTTATCAGATTTATTATTTTTTTCGTTAGACGCAGCTATCAAGTCTAGTTTTGACTTTGATTTTGATTTGCCTCTACCAAAGATCTTTGAAAAACCGGGCATGATAAATTAAAATATAAAATGTTGTATTAATTAAAGCAAAAAGTCAAAGAACCAACAAACAAACAAACAGTGGAATATAGTATAAAAAAATAAAAATGGCAGAAAGAATAGTTCAACGACAAGCAGTTGGATCTGTGAGATTTGCTAAAGCAGAAGGATGAGTAAAGTTCAAAACAACGACAACAGGGCAGTAGACGAAAAAGAATTGAGAACGAGAAAGAAAGTAAAACCAAGGGTTTTTTACGAATTTTGGAAAGATGAAATTAGAAGAAGAAAAAAAGCGAGGGAAAGAGCATTTTATTTATATTTATATCTTTGTAAGAGCCATTAATCACAAATCATAAATCTAAAGCGTAGTAATAAATTCCAGCAGGATCAAAGAGTGCTTGGAGCAAAACACGGCACGGCCGCAGTGTCGTCCGCAATCGTCTTCGACGCTCTTCGTCAGACGCGCCCTCTCCGTGCTGCAACCCGCGCTGACAAGACAGCTGCCCAGAGTTGACCGGCTCGGCTGACATACTGCCCAGAAAATACCTGCTGGTGGCGGGAGAGAAAAGCGGAAGCAGGCACAGCCAGATACCGTCACGGACGATGGACGGTGTGCGAACGACAGCGAGCAGCAACCGCAAGATACGAAGCGGCAGCAGCAGACCAGGCCCAAGCAGCAGCAGAGGCAAAGGATGGGTTAAAAAGGCAGCAGCAGCAGCAGCAGCAGCAGCAGAACGAGAAGCAGCGGCAAAGCCGAGCTGGGCTGTCGCGGCGGGAGAAGCAGCTCCATTCCTACGTTTTCTGTCTGTTCTATTAATAGCGAGCAACTGTTGGGCACCCCAAAACGGGAATTATTCTTGAGACGTCTTTTGTGTACGAGGACCGAGAGCTGCGTTTCCGGCAAGCAATCGTCGAGCAGCTTTGCTCATTTTCAGCTCTTTGCTGAGTTGCTGGATGATGCTGCTTATATGCTGCTTATTCACTGCTCATTTCCTGCTCATTTTCTTATTTGCTATTATCTCACCCATCAGCCTTCTTGTCGTTGCTCCCAGTCTGGATAGAGCTTATTGAGCTTCTTTCTCTCACATCCCCTGCTGTAGCAGAATGTTTTGTGCGTTTTAGGGTTCAGGCTTCGTTGGCTTGGACCGTGGCACGTGTGTGATTGCAAAACAGGGACGTTTCTGCTTTCCGCTGTGCTGGAGTCAGGATTAATACCGATATATGAGCATAACCACTACAATGCAAACGCATTCAAAATCAGTTTGTATTAAAACATCAAAAATTAACTAAAAAAAATCACTGTATTAGCTATAATCACACCCATATTACGTACACTATGTGTATTACGTATGTTACGTATGTTACGTATGTTACTTATATTACTTAGTGTTTATCATCTTACCACTCTTTTTGACTATTCTTTTTCACATCCATCAACTCAGCTCGTCTTTTTGGATTCCTTTTCAAATTCTTTCATCTCAACTTTATTCAAAGTGTCGGCTTTTTCGTTATACGCTTTTTCTAGGCTTTTGACTTGTTTTACCAATGTTTCATAATCAATTGATTTTTTGTCCAATTTCTTTTCTAAACTGATTAACTCACTGGGTTTCTTTCCCAATATCTCTGTTTGCACGATTGTTTCATATTTAACAATCTTCTTCAATATGTTCAAAACCGTTGGAATAGCTAATAATAGAAATAATATAGCTCCAGAAAGATAGAAATTTCTTTGGTTATAAAACTTCGTAGCGATCAACTCTGGTGTAACCAACACATTTGTTGCCATGTTATCTTGACTGCCATCGCCATTCCCGCTGCTTCCAACGCTAGCGCTCTCAGGATGGAGGTTGATCGATGATGACCTATTCAATGCGTCCAAAAACAACAATAAAATTAATCCCCCAAAACACTTGATTGATACTCGAAACTCTAACGAACTCGAGACATACTCTGCCACTGTAATAAACTGTTTCCTGATGATTATTGGAAATGGGATAACCAATATGGTTATAATGCTCATTTCAATAATCAACGATAAAAATATCTATCAACCAAAACCACACTCTGTTAGTACCATGTTCCCCTTTTATTTTTCACCACGTCTTTCCAATTCTGCAATTTCACTTACAAAAGTCATATACAAAGACATCTTCGCTCAATTACAATTCTCTATCCTCTCTATTCTATAGTATAACCCTCTGGTCTCTTAAATGTACCTGTACCTGTATCTATCCACTGATCTTGTATAGATATATATACCCACGCCCTTGTATCTTCCTCTTCAAATCCTCACTTGCTCCCGGAGCACATGACACCACATCTCAACAGACACCTTTTATCTCTACATTTGCTCTCTCAATTTGCTCTTTCTAGCTAGCTGATTTAGCTAATCAATTTCACATTCGTGCATTGTTTTTCACTCTTTCTCTCATCCACAACGTCATCACAATTCCATCACAATTGAATCGCAACTCCATTCCATTCTACTTCCATCTATGAAGTTGTCTGATATCCACCCCAAAAATCCATCCCAACGGATCTCCCCGTCATAATCTCACTAGGGCTCTCTTCCTCTATCGCTCAATTAGGGCTCAGATCACGTTTTTCTCTCTCCAGCATCTCAAATCGAACCAATCGAATTCTCCTGTTTAGACATCACTTTCAATTTCACTTTCATACTCTCAATCACAATCTCATTAACCAACATCGCAATAAAACAAAACAAAGCGAAATCCTCCCTCGACTCTAAACCATGTCCCTACCAATTCTTAGACAGTCCATCAAAAGATCTACTTTCATACGTCTATATTCTTCCGAATCCTCCAAACCCTCTTCTTCTCCTGCTTTGCCTACTGTAAAAGATGTTGGTACTCCTGATATAAATAATGTCTTTCAACAAGCTCCAAACAGAATCGCTCCTTGGTCCCAGTCTCAAAAATCAAAAAATGAAATATTTTCCTCCCTCAGGTTTACTCAAAAAGACTTGTCAAAACAACCACAACCTTATTCCGCTATGGAACTAATCCAAAAACATCCAATCCAATACATCTCTAAAAACATAGCTGTCTGTAATGGAAACAAAGGTCCTCACCAAGGTCACCCCAGAGTTTATATCAACCTAGATAATGTAGCTGCCGTACCATGTGGTTATTGTGGTACTCGATATGCAAAAGAAGAATTTAAAGATCTAATTGAAAGCAAGTCTTCCTAAATAATTCCTGATAATTTCTTGATAATTTCTTGATAATTTCTCAATAATTTCATATTATATCTCATAAATAAATAATTTTCAATTTTATATTCTACTCTACTCTACTCTACTCTACTCTACTCTACTCTACTCTACTCTAATTCCTTCTATCTTACTTGATTCTCTTTCACCTGTTTTTCTTCAATTCAATGCTATTGGTATTCAATTTGCTTCCATATTCTGTAAATTTATACCCCAAGCGAACTCCGAGCTCCCTCATCAAACACTATTCAACCTCCGACTCTGATTGGTTCATGCCGCCTTTCTTCCTTTCATTCTATTTCACATATATATTCCCCGATTCACCCATATTCATTCATATCTACATCTCTTCTTCTACTTAACCAACCCAATTCTGCTTTATCTCATCGTCTTCCACACCAAAATGTCTGCTCCACCTATTCCAACTCTCAAACCCGTCATCTTTATCAATATTGTTGTCGATGAACCTTCTGTAGTTTATTCCAATGACACTACTTCCTTGACATATGTCAACATCAAAGGTGGCTACACAAAATCTCTTGATAAAGATCTTCCCTTTGACTGTGACATTATTGCCGGTACTGACCACATCACTTCCATCAATGGCATCTCCAATCCTCCAGTGAGCAACCTTGACTGCAGAATCTTATTGAAATCAAAGAAAAATGGTGGTGGTATTGAAATGAAATATTCTGGTGTGGTTCAAATCAATAAAGCAATCGCTGATGTCTTTTCAAAGGCTTCTTCCACAATGGAATACACTGATGGCTATCTCAGTAACTCGCCTCACTTTCTATTAGATGGTTCCTGTGCTGACGAAAAATGGGTATCAAATCAAAATTTTATTGGTAAAGGTCGTTTTGTCAGAGATCAACAAGGCAACTTAACCGTTCAATATTATATTTACATCTTCAATTAATACTCTTTTACTTTTTTGATTTTTTTTCTTTTTTTTTATTTATTTATTTTATATTATATCTCTGATAATAATACAATACAATACAATAAAAAAAAAAAAAGTAATAGTAAATATAAATTTTCATTGATAGGAATCCAAATATATATACTTATCTATATCCATATCTATATACTCCTCTCACCGTATACATTGATCAAATTTATATGCTATATTTTTGCACAATTTCATCAAACATCGCATCCTTTTCTTTATAATCAATGATATATGGATGTTGTCCCTTGGATAATTGATTCAATCTTTGTATCAACTCTTCAACTTTCTTATTATCTTCATTAATAACATAATATGTAATCTCATTTGCTAAAAAATTCAAATCATCGCCATTCAACAACTCTATTTGGTCGATAATTTCTTTAGATTCGGGAAAATGTTTCAATTGCAAATTGATAATCAACAAACTAACCAACGATTTAACACTTGCATTAGATTGCGAAATCTCTTCCCAAAAATAAAAACTCGATTGTAATTTGTCATCACTTCCAGATACCGAATTGGCCCAGCTCTCACTCAAATTGTAAATTATAGAATCCTGAGATATTTGTCTAGAGTTCTTCAACTCTTTTATAGCCAAATCTAATCGATTTCTTAATAATTGAATTTGAACAATAATTGAAATACATTCCAAAGAATTTTCACGTTTACTCAACAACGTTAATGCATCTTCGTAGTTCCCATATTGCTTAACCAAATAAATTGATCCCAATACTAGTGTGGTCTCATCGTCTGTGTGCCTTGAGATAAATTCTTCAAACTTCAGATGAATATCGTTCTTTGATGGATTCCTCACATATAACGCATACAATCTAATAGCCTCCAATCCGGTTGGCAAGGCTCTCCCACTCTGTTCTTCCGCCTGGATGTAATTCAACACCCCAGAGACATCTCCCAATGATATTCTGGATCTTAAAATATACTCTTCAGCTCTTGCTGCAACGCTGCCTGAAAACGATTTCAACGATGTTTCTGCGACCAACTTGAATTGACCTGAAAAAAACCTTTGGCGAATCGTGTAAAGCTCGTCTGAGTCCCCATATGCCTCCATCTCGACTACTGAATGATATCCTGCGAATTGCGCACTGCTATTGCTTCTGCTACTTCTGCTGCTTCTGTTGATGATCTTCTCAATCAGCTCCTAGATACGTGGCGAAAGAGTCCGTTTGCGGATTGCAGCATCCGCTCTTTCTCCGTTTCGCGGATTTGCTGTTGTGAAGCTCTTCTATTTTTTTTCTCTATCTACAACTCCAATATATTCAACTATGATAACTATCTTCAGAAAATGTCTACTTTGAGTGAGGTAGAAAAGCGCAAGTTATTGAGGGAGAGACGTGCTGCTAAATTGAAGAACCAAGGCTCTTCTCGTCTTCAGAAAATTACAAACTCAAACTCCTCTTTCCAGCCAATTGCTACTAAACCAGTAGCTAAGTCTCATCCCCAAGAAGCCCAAATCAAGGACAATGCTAATAAAATTGCTAACTCTAATGCCAATGATACCAATAATAAAAGTGACAATGACAGTTCCGGTATTACAAATGAAAACGAGAATGAAAAACCAACAGATCTCAAGTCTTCATCCCTAGCAAACTCAGCAATCAGTGAAGACAAAGTTGATGAGTCTTCGATCGACCAATCTTCCAGTTTTAAATCCTTTTCTGACAATTCCAATGCTTTCAACAGGAGAACTAAAATGAGCAGAATCTCAATGATGTTAAATGAAACCCCAAATCTCGAAGAATATGACGATCATGAACACGATCTGGATCCACCAGATCAGGATATTGACACTTTGAACTTTAATGGAACCAGCATTGATGTTACT
>JAKTTS010000353.1:0-16981 GCA_030560485.1 Ascoidea tarda (nom. inval.) | reverse complement strand
GCTTCCTATATTCCAATTCTCAGGGGCTTACACTCTAAGACCGTAACTTAGGGCTCTTTATGTAAACTCGTAGAGAACTAGAAAATGTATTGGAAGACTTGATCCCTTTCTTTCGAAATTGGTCAAATTACAACGCCTTTTATATAATTCTATGTTAGTATAAAGTAATTCATAATTGATAAAAATAAAATATTATAATTGTAGTTGTTTTTCTTCCTCTGCTATTCTTGCAGTCAATTTTCTGATGTATCGTTTTTCTGGCTGCACGAACTGGCTTCGGAGCAATCTAGGACTGTATTATAGCCCTAGAGAAGAGCGGTACGAACGGTACATCTACTCCAAATATATATTCGGACTTAACTACGGTAGAATAAATTTAAGTATAAAACGCAAATATGATATAAAAATGAAAAATATAACAAAAACGCATTAGAATCAACAATTGTTACTTGCAACTCTCTCTGGCCATGGATGTTTCTTCAAAACAACAAATTTCGAAAATTGGCACATACAATAGTATTTTGGAGTCCTTCAGAGATGACCACTAAGGTTATTTTGAATATAATTGAACGTATCTTCCAACCACAAAAACCTATAAAAAGCCTATTAATATTACACTTATAAATGCGTAACAACTTGCTCACTATTATCATTATAAAATAATATGTTTCTACAATTGTATTATGAATTTGTATATTATATTCATCATATTTGCATTTAGTTTAATTTTTTTATTCAATATATTATTTCTTTTTAAGATGTTAGAAATAATTTAAAAACGAGTCTTTGACTGATAATCATGATGTAAAACTTAAATATAATGACTAGATATTAGACAGTTCTATATTTAACATGAGGCTCCTGAACCAGATGGAATACCGGTACATTGTTTTTTGATTTTTTCAGCGCCAGTGACATTAACGTTGCTCCATGTCCATTTTGATGCGTTTTTAACCAAAACATAAATATTTTGACCAGTGCTTTTAACATTACCAGTAACATTTTTAATAGTTAAGTTAGTGATTGGAACTCCACCAGTTGGGGTACCAGTTGGAGAACCATTTTCATAATCACCTTGTATGACAATACCATATTTGACAATGTCTTTTAAAGTGATATTTTCATATTTGACATTGTTAACCTCTCCAGTAGCACCGTAAACAGTCTTGATTCTAACACCATTATCAGAATCAACAATTTGACAATCTGAGACAGAAACACCATCAACAACATTGTTTGATCTTCCACCAACAGATCCAATAGAGATACCATGACCACCAGAACAATAGTTATTGGTAAAGGTGATATCATTACCAGAATTGACAGCTAAACAATCATCCTGGTTATAGATGGTAGAATCTTTGATAGTAATACCGGTCGATGAACCAATATCGAATGCATCAGTGTTGTGACCGCCATTGGTGTCCCCATCTTTAATATCAAGTACAATACCACTAACAACCAAATTTTGAGCATTGTTAATTGAGAAACAGTGAACTGGGGTGTTTTTAATATTAAGACCTTTAATTGTAGAATCAATCATTTTATGAGCAGCAAAGAATTTTGGTTTGGTCTTACCACTATTTCCTCCTTTACCATCCCACCATCTAGAACCCTCACCATCAATAACATGACCTGATGCACCAGTGACTTTAATCTTTTTACCGGAAATTTTGATTAAAGGACCTTTCCATTCTTTATATTCAAAGGTAGTTTTACCCTTGAAGGTAACAGTAGAACCTTCTTTCAAAGAAGATAAATCCAAAGTTTTCCCTTTTGGAACAGTAAGATTTTCAACCACAATGGTTTCGCAGTTTTTTTGAATCGATGAAATAGAACCAAAAGAAGATGTGTTGATTGTGCAATCATCACGTTTTGATAGTTCTGGAACTGCTAAGGGTCTAGCAGAAACGTTGGATAGGATGGCTGACAAAATAGATAAAGAAGTTAATAATTTCATGTTTTTTTTTTCTTTTTTTGTTTGTTTCGGATAAAAGTTTTAATAAAAATAATTTAAAGGAATGACTGGAAAACTGAATGATCAGATAGATAACTTTGAATAAGTCTTAAAATAATTTAGTATAAAAAACAAAATATTTTTTAATTTAAAAAAAACGGTTCCATTTTATATAAAAAATATAGGATTGTAGACTTCAATTGTTTTTTAATATTAATTAATTAATTCATTGTAAAGCTGAAAAGCTGTCGAGATACAAAGTTGTGAAGCTGCAAATCTTCCAAATGAACTTAAGTTCGTTTCATGAATTGATGTTGAAGCGTGTAGAATAATCCAACTATCCCAATTCTTATTGTCTCTTAATACCGGCTTATTCGGGTAATATGTCCCTGTCTATCTTCAAAATATTATGATAGAATTAAGATTTTTTCCGAAAAAACAGCAGCTGCAAATTTATATTGATTGCCATTATCCATGCTTTGATACAATGCTTTGTAGTGCTCGGAGTTATGACAATTATCGAGAATATATATATTCAGTGTGATTTCATTTTGAAACTCAGGAAGATCTTTATTTTTGAATTGGGCAGCACATCCACCGACAATCAAGACAGTAAAAGCTTAAAACAGGCATTTTCTGTTGATGATCTTCTTAAATGATACGAGATTCTCATGGTTCATTTAAGAGTTTTTTTTGTTTCCAAGATGTATTTGAGTTATGGGTGCTTCCCTATTGTAACCCAGCAATCAATTTTTTAAGACCTTCTTCTAAATTTAAGCTGAAAAGCTATTCAGCTCGTATATCTGGTTTGATTTGTGGCCAGTTTCAGTAGATGGGCTGCTGTTTAAAAAGCTACACTGCTGGAACAACCAACTTTTGTTTCTCTTCAACCAAACAGCTTCAATCCATTCTCGAGAATTGTAACACGAACGGATCGAGCCGTAAATATTGGGTTTTCTGCTTCCGGTGTTTCCGAGTCTGGATCTGTCGAAAAAGCGTGAAAGACACGTGAGAAAGACCCGCTACAATGGTTTCTGTTTTTTATTCACTTTGATTCAGTTTACTAATTCTATCAATTTAATAATTCAATGGCTGATTGTTAATGATTCGATTATCAATTGTTAAGATCGTTAATTGGTAAAATCGGTGATTGTATAATTTCCAATTTACTTCTTTTTCACTCTTTCATTTTTTTTAATTACAATGCTGTAAAAATTTATAGAGATATATTTATAGAAATATGTTCATATAAACAAGCTCAAGAATTTTCTCTGAAAATCTTGTTTTGCCATGAAAATCATTAAATGCTGCCTGTCTTTTACTTTTTATTTGAAAATTCCAACATCTTTTTAGCCTTTAGTATTTATTATACCATTTAGTGTTTTAGATCTTTGAAATATTTATTTCCTATATTTTGTAACATTCATTTTACTTTTCAATAGCTTCAATACCATCTCATTTTTTGGAGCGTGTTTAGGACCCAAGATTCGAATAAATAACCCATTTAACTGATCAATATCAACGAATTTTGTTTGATTAAAATTTTTACGCATATTGCTTGACCCATATTTATCGGAATTTAAAATACTCATAATAACGTAAAAAATTCGTTCATGGTTAAATATATTTGAATAATTGGGAATTTCTGAACGGAATAATTCACCTCCTTTCTCTAAAAGTAATAAATCCTCACTCAATAATTGATGTATTAGACTAATGGCATAATTATTACCCAATAATTCTCCGTTAGTGCAATCTATTAACACTGATAAGGGTTCGATTATAGAATTTATTATTAATTTTTCCAACATTGAGCCAGCAAACTCATAATAATTTTCCAAGTATATTGGCTTCAAATTGGTTTGTTTCAAATCTTCTAATATATTTTCATTGGAATTATCTGTATTACTGCCACTACTACCATTAATTATAGTGTCCTGCTTTTCATTACTATCGTCCAGATGAAAAAATGGTTTGAAGTCTTTTGTAAGAACTTGATTTTCTTTATGTATATTATCAACTGTGCCAGTTGTTTTCTTTTGTATTTCCAAATAATAACTATCCATCCCAGTTGTCTTGGACTTGAAAAATGTTTTAAAAACAATATCAAAATACTTTTCAGGAATCTTTGATAATTTTAAATGGCCAATACCAACGTGTCGATATGAATGATCACCTTCTTCGGTTTTTTCAATAAGATGATTCGTTGTTGCATGATAAAAATTTGGCAATGAGCTTTTTTCTTTAATGAATATCTGATGAATCGCTGAAATACTGTCAATCCCTAATCCATTTCTAACCAAAAAAACATTAGATTCATTATTTAAAAACGATTTGTAATAATTTAAATATCCACTTATTTGGGAATCAGTCCCAGAAATAATAATATTGTCAATTGTAGCTTTTCTATACTGTTTCTTGTTAAATTTTTCAATCTCACTCAATCTATTATAAACAAAATAATTATCAAATTTATAATCTTTAGAATTCATAATAATTGTTGATTGGCTCTCTCGAAAACTGTTATAAATAATTTCTTTGCCAAATAATAACACCACATCTGTTTTCAAAACCGGCACTAATGAAGTAGCCAAAAGATTATTAATAGAATTTGTTCCCAAAATATAAACCATCTTCACAACTCATTTTATTTTTTCAATTTATTCATCTTTTTTTCTTCGATATTACCATGTTCGAAAATGCCATGATTTATTGGAGTAAAAAAAAACTCCACTCAAAAATTACACTTCGCAGGGTAATGTTTGTTGAAATTGGAATCAGTGCAATAATAATTTCACTAACATTGTTATAATTAATGTATTGTTATTATACATAGAAACTGATTCTTGTTCTCTTTTATTCGAAATGAATATAAGTGCAACTTTGAACTCCATTAGATTATTATTTAATCCCAATTTAGCCTTACCTCATCAAGTTTGCAATGATTTCAATTCGATAAAGGTTCCGATTGGACTGTTTATTATACAAAATCAGCCTAAAATAAAGGCAATAGTTCTTGATAAAGATAATTGTTTCGCTGAAAAGGGTGATGATAAAGTATATGTTGGATACACTGAAAAGTGGAAAGAACTAGTAAACTATTATTCTAAAAACAATATTCTTATTGTTAGCAATTCTGCAGGAACAAATGACGATATTAATCATTCTCAAGCCAAAATACTCGAAAAAGAAACAGGAATAGCTGTTTTAAGGCATTCCACGAAGAAACCCGGGTGTTATAATGAAATAATTGATTATTTTAAGAAAAAGGGTATTGTCAATGGTCCTGAGGAGATATTGATCGTTGGAGATCGATTATTTACAGATGTTTTAATGGCGAATTTAATGGGGTCTTGGAGTATTTGGATTAAAAATGGAGTGGTAAGGTCCGAGAGTATTATTTGTAAATTTGAAAGATATTTTTATAAAAATTTGGTAAAAAACTCAAACAGCTTTCCTCAGTTTCCTAAAAATGCGAACAATTTTCCCAAAGGATTTAAATAAATATTATTTATAGAATATAAGTAAAAAACCAAAATAAAGTGAAATGAAATGAACTAAAGTGAAATGAAATGAAATGAAATAAAATAAAATCAAAAGCAAAATAAAAATAAAGAATGTTTGAGAATTAAACGAAATAAAATCTAATATAAAAAGTTTAAATTGAAATAGAAAAAATAAAATAATCAATTAATTAATTGATTAATTAAAAAAATTTAAAGTCAAATTTCTGAAACATAGAAATTGGATATTGAAGACTGAATCATGAAGAGTGAATAGTGAATATTGAAGAGTGGAATTTGGAAATGAAAGATATCAAATTATGGCCATTTGGGCTCATAAAAACCTCTTTGACAGGTACCAATTTCAAAGGATATATCAAAATTATTAAATTGAGCAGGAGATTTTAAATAGCCAACGATTTCATCGCACTTTCCCCATTTAGAGTCAGTAAATGAGATATTATCTGGATTTAATACTAGAGTTTGATGAAAAGTCTTTAAATAAGAAAAAATAGCCATATTCATGGATTGCATATCATGAAAAAATCTTAATTTGAAAACATTATTTGCTGGATTTTCAGGATCATTGATATATTTTTGTTTAATTTTATTTTGAAATTGGGTTGGTATTTCACCTAGTTTTAGCAAGAACAAATCAATTTGGCATAAAGAAGTTTGAACTAGATAAGAGCCACCCTCAGTTGCTCTTCTATACAATGCTTGTAGTGCAGCACAAGCACCAGTGACACCAACTAAATAATCAGAAATTGGAAAAAAGGGTAAAACGGGCTCATTTTTACGGCCTAAGAATTCACCCTGTTTAAATGCTATGCCAGTTAAACAATCAGCGACTTGTTGCCAGCCAGATCTGTTTTTAAGGGGGCCATCAAAACCATAACAATTTTCATCAACAATAATGATACCTTTTTTTCTTCTTTCAGCTATAAAACTGAGATAATTTTTTGAAAAGCCTAATTTATCCAAAACGCCGGGTCTATAACCATCGATTATGATATCGGCATCATTTAGTAAAGAATCAAATATTAATTTATCTGGCTTTGATTTTAGATTTAAATTTACATCTCTCTTGCCCAAGTTTGAATCATATAGAAAGAAAGCATATTCTGGAGTGTTGTGGCAAGAGATTCTCAAGACGGTGGCGCCTAACGATGCTAAGATTTTACTAATAACCGGGCCAGCAATGATTTTTGAACAGTCAATAATTTTGATACCTTCTAAGGGTTTTGAATTTTTTTTGGTGGAGTGAGACAAAGTTTTTGAGGAGTTGTTAAAAGGAACTGGGGGAAGAAGAGTGGAGCCTTGAATTTTTTTAATTTGGTAAAGTGAATGATTTTGAATTGCTTTTCCGTGATCAGTTTTAAGGAATTCATCATATTTATAGCAAATTGTACCTGCTTGTTTATATCTTTCATTTGCGAGGATATCCAAAGACTTGCTATCAAATTTTTTCTTGATGTGACTATTAAAATTGTTAAACCAGTCTTCTTTAGTTGGGTTTTGCTGATTGGAAAATAGTTTTTGAAGATCTAATTTGGTTATATCTTCAGGTAAGCCTAATAAGTCCAAAGCTGGGGTTGCATTCAATGAGCTATGCAAAAGAAAAAATTTGTTATCCCTAGTTTGATAAATATTGGTCAATGAAGCTCGATATGGATCAGAAATGTTTTTGTGGAGATCATAAGAAATTCCCCTTGGGATTAGTCTAGGAGAAATACTTGTTTCTCCATTAAAAGTCAAGAAAAAATGGGAAGCCAAGTATAGAGTAGCTGCATCAATGTTAATGTCTGAAGTTAGGTCTTGAATTGGAGTGTTGTATCTGAGGTTGAGGATACCATTAGTCAATACGGCTAGAAGAGCCCACAATGCAATACATGATTCAGAAATTTTCAAAGAAGTTGGCAAAAATGGGGATTCAGTGTTGCTTGGGGAATTGAATCGAACTGAATTTTTAAATCTCAAGAAATGCTGGGGAACAGCCAATTTACTATCGTTCAATAGAAACTCCAAGAGAATTCTTGTTGCTTCATCTGGCAAAGTGTAATGTGTGGTCATCGTTTGGAATTCAATGATGCAAAGTATCTTGGAATTTGGAAGAAATTTATGCTGAACTGCAACCTGATAGAGAAGAATGAGCAGAACCAAAACGGCACTTATATAGGCCAACTTGTGGCAGCGAAATGGATAATAAGATGGTTGTGGTTGGTGAAAGAAACAACCCATTTCTTGCAGCAACCCAAAAGAACGCCCCAAAAGAAATCTAGCCGAGGCTAAAAAAGCTCCTTTTGCGGGATCTGGAATGCTCGGATGAAATGTTGGGCGGTTTTGTGGAGACTTTAAAACCGGAGCTGCGTTATTGTTGCCACCATTTCCACGCACCTCCAGCATCATTTTCTGGAGGTCGCCAGCTGAATTTGGTCGGCATTGGCCTCTTTGGTTTGCCTCAAACAACTCAACCCGAACTTGTAAAGTTGGCTCGAGCCGAGACGCACACTCTGATTGGACAGAGATTTTCCGACGCTGAACTTTATTGTTGAACAATGCACAAAAGGAACGTTTTTTGCTTTTCCGTGCTTCGGCTGCAGTCCGACGTCACGTGCAGAGAAAAGCAATCGGAGAACAATGGCAGATCTCGTATTTTTGGTCCAAGATCCAATAGTGGTGTATCGGGTTATCTCTAAACCTGAGATATTATTTATTGTATTGTGTCGGCTATTTAGAAAAAACCCTAAATAGGATCAATCCAGCAAAGAGATATAGCCCGATCAAAAAAGGCTTTAGCAAATAGCTGTTAACATCATATTTATATTTGACTATGATCTGAGAGCTTCTGAATTCGTCGATCAAGTTGTTGTACACCAATGTGTATTTCTGGTGTCCCTTGAAGTCCAAAAATGAGTTTTCTGTTGAATTGACCAAGGTTGTGTATGGTATAGGAGATTGGATATCTATGATTTTGCTGTTTTCTGGTAAATAAATCGAAAGCTCCATTTTCTCGACTGAACAATCGTTTGGTCCGTCTAATAGATTGTACTTCAAAATATACTCGTCATTGGAATTAACCAAGTTGGTTCTTCTAACATAATCTTTTAGCTTCAATGACCAGCCAATGGTGAAGTTATAATTCCAGTTTCCAAACAATGGATATCTTGGTCTCAAAATTAAATGATTGTCCTTGACTATTCTTGAGGTTGAAACATTACCGACTTTATCATAATAATAAGCTCCATCAAAATCTTTCGGTAGCACCACATCTAGTGCAATTAAAACAAAGGATGGCGTCATTGTCAATCTGCTTTTAATGTATTCCAATCTTGAAAATCCTTTTTTCAATTCATGTGCTTTATTAGTTAACTCATAGTACTCTTCCACTGATAGCGAATTTGCATAATGAGAAATCCATAGATCTCTTTTTAAATTATAAACATAAGGTAACGGAGCCTTTCTCTCATACAAAATTGATGTTGGGTAATATGTAAAAGGCTTGATTTCTTTATTGTACTTGAATTCATTTGAATTTGTAATCTTATAATCTTCCAAACTATTCAAATATTCGTCTTCCTTACCAATCAATTTTATTTCTTTTTCCTTGGCTAATCCAACGATTTTAAATTTGTAACTATCGGTGGTATATGGTGAATAAGGATATTTCAATAAATTGAATAAAATATTTGTATCGTCTTTAAGATCAATCTTCTCTGGGAACGGTTTCAAATTATTGATAAAAGTTAATTGGAGATAAAAATTCAAAATTGAATTTGGACTAATACCACTATCAATGAAAATCTTTAAATAAAAAAAATCTTTGTTTATTGTTTCACTTTCTCCGTTATCATAATCATCACCACTACCACCATTATTATCAATATATAGATCAATCTCGTCTTTTGTAACAATCTCAACATGAAAAGATTGCAAACTTTTCTTTGATTTTAAATTGGATGGTTTGACCGCAGAATACAACGCAATTTTATCCAACAAATTCGATTCAATTGGGTAATAATAAAAGTAGTTCTTTGTAGATCCAATGTTTCTAACCTTTAACTGAACCAATTGTTTTGTATAACTTTTCAATAAATCAATTGTTGATTCAATTTCAAGATTTTCCCACGAATTGCTTATAACTGAATCATTAATTGTAATTGCATTTTGAGAAGAGGATGACGATGCGCAAGCAATTTTACTCACTTGTATCAAGAATATTGATAGAATGGTAAACACATTATAAGAAAACAAATGCATCTTTATACTAATGTCAATCTAATCTTTACAAATATCACTTGTACCTTCTTAAAATAAGACTATCAAATGAAATATTTATCATCGTGTCAAAAAACCAAAATCTGCGCACGTGTTTGTATTATATTCTACAGATCGAAAACGGAAAATGCTCTGATTTGCTACATTTAAACTATGGACTGGTGTAAATAGCTAATGATTAATTATTAATTAAATGGGGATCAGGAAACCGAGAAATAGTATCTAAAACAAAATAAAAATAAAAATAAAAATTGATGTAATAAACCTTCAAAAAAGACGAAAAGAAAAACTTTTGATAGCGAATGACTTTATCTCAAAAGAGCAAGCTAGAGCTCACATACTATAATACGAGAATAGGTAAAATGATAAAAAAACAAAAACTGGATTAGTTGCTCAGGGTTTTATTTTGAATTTTGCCTGTAAAATGTAGGTCAATGCTTTCGTAATATATAATTGGATCATTTAATACCATCTCTATTTGAAATATTGGCAACAGAAAAGAATTTTTGATAACCAATTGAATGATAAATCCATCACAAAGAGATACAAAACATTTAGATCTTTGAGCACTTATTAAATCCAAGCCGGGGTAATTTTTTGAATGAACACTGGTATAGGGTATTAAAAACTTTGAATGATGAAAAAATTAGGGTCTCAAATAAGTTGAGCTAATTTTTAATCAAAGTGTGTGGGATAAAAAAACCAGAAATAAAAAGGGAAAAAAACAAACAATAATTAAACAGAAATTGCTTCAATAAAGTCATGAACATATTTCCAATAGAACCTTTGATTGACGGTATCATTATGATAACCATCTTTGAATAGGTGGATTTCTTTTGTCTTTGAATTTGATAATTTATACAATTGAAACATATGATCAGGAGGCACGATTTCATCCTTTTGACCTGATAAAAACAATGTGGGTATATTGGGATCGATTAGTGTGATATATCTCTCAGAGGGCCAAACTTGATGGCATAAAAATGAAAGGTAGGACAATATTGGGAAAATGTAGGGGATAACCTTTCTGATGTTTAAAAAGGTATTTTCTAATACTAAACCGGATATCTTGAAATCTTTAGGCAAATCAAACGAACTTTTGAGATTTAAATCAGGCACGCTTCCAGTAGAAAAACTTTTAGGTAATTTCGAATGATGGATATGTGGGTGTAGGTCAGAAGAAAGAGTGTTACTTCTAGAATGAGAATTTTCATTTGAATTAATTTTATTAAGAAAATTTCCAGATTTTATTTCTTGTGGGCCATTTTCGATTTGTAATAAATTTTTTGATAAAGTTATTGAGGCCAAGGATGCCATGTAGATAGCAACAGCGCCGCCAATGGATCTACCATATAGGACAATTTTGCTTTTTTTAAATTCAGGATCTTGACTCAAAAAAGTTAGAATAGTTTGGGCATCAATTTTCAAACCAGATTCATTTGGTGAGCCAGTTGATCTTCCATAACCTCTATAGCTGTAAATGACCACATTATAATGAAAACTTTTATAGAATATTTGGACTATTGGCAACGAATGGCCAATATTCCCAGCATTTGGACATAATATTACGATGGTAGTATTTTTATAGGTTTTATAGGTTTTATTTTTATTTTTGTAAGCTTTATTGAGTCTCTGACGTAAGACGTAGACTTGTAACATTACCATATCTGATGTCTTTAAAAAGATCTCTTCATATGGCATACCGTATTGACTAGGGGTGTCTATCTGGCTGAGGCCATCATTTAAGGACGGCAAATATACTAGTTTTAATTGTAGGTTGTAAATTCCAATCAAGCCTATTGTTGTAATTGATAGAGTGATATACTTGACGATTTTGCCTATTTTAGTGAGTTTATTTGTGTTGTTGTCAGTTTTGTTGGAGTTTGTAGTTTGAATTTTAATAGCGACAATGTTATTTTTGATTAAATTGTTATTGTTTAGTCTGTCATACAGAATAGTAGTTATTAGACGTTCATGCTGATCCGAATTGATTTGATTGTAGGATCTTGGAGTTCGAGAGGAGTTTCTTTTTAAAGATAATAGGTGTTTTGTGTCAAAAGTTTTTGAGATTCTTTTTTCATTTTTAGATAGGACACCCATCCAGGTATGCCTGTTTGATTTTTTGAGATTTGATTGTAATTCTTTTGAGCTTGAGTTTGCTACTGAATTTGAAATTGAGGTTGAACTTGGATAAGAATGTAAAGTGTCGATGAAGTTTATTGGACAACGATCATCGAGATCAGGGTTGTTTATAATGCTGGAATAAGAGCCATGAAATGAGGACTGCAGTACATTGTTAATGTTTTCGTTTCTATAAACCCCGTTGGCTGAGCTGTTTCTTCTGTTTTTGAATATTGAATTAAGAAAACTTGCTTTTGCAAAAGACTTTAAATTGTCTTTATGGCAGTTTTTATGAAACGAAGGATGATCCAAGTGTGTTAAGTCGAGTGGATCAGTGGCGATTATATTGCTGGCACTGTTGTTGTCCCAGGGACTGACATTGACATTTGGATTTTGATTTTGATTTTGATTTTGGTTTTGGTTTTGATTAGCAGCGGTGTTGTTGGTGTTGTTAAAAATGTTGGTATTGAATATTATTTGAGGGTCAAAATTTGAATTGTAATCGGGAGATGGTATCCCAACGAAGGTTTCTTCTTTAGCTTCAGCATAAGGGAGATTCTGAGAGTGATAAGTGTTTCTCCGGAAGTTTTTTATGCTGAATCTTTTTGAATAGTTTTTAAACACGTTTTTTGATGGTTTTCTTTCATTGTTCACCTCCATGTTCTGAATCATTTGAGCTTAATTTACAAACCATGAGTCGAGGCTAAAAGCAATAGAGCAAGAGATACTGACAGATGAAATGAATTTCAAGTGACCAAAAGCAGCATAAAATATAGAAAAAAAAAAGGAATAGCAGAAAGACGTAAATGAATAAGCTGTGTAAGAGATTTAAAAACAGGAAAGCAGATGGCGATAGTTGTCAGCTTCTATAAACGATACGGTTCAGGAAACAGGTTTGGCATTGGTTGCAATGGCAGCAAACTCTAAGTGCGAGAGCAAGATAACGAAGCTGAAACAACACAGATTGTTCCAGAGAAGAAAATCCAGGCTCTGAGAGCACAGACCAGAATTGTTGGATTTGAAACAGAATTCAGAAACGGTTTTATTGTGTTTGGGCCAATAGAACGACGGCAGTGGTATGCGAGGCCAAAATGGTAAACAGAGGCAACACAGAGCCTTATTTGGGCTGTTTGGAGCTCAGACCTCGATGGTCTTGAGATCCAGCGAGACTGCAAAGTCGCAGCCTGTAGCTGCTCTTACTTCTTCGACAGTGCTGCTGCCGTCGATTTCGATAAGAGTCAAGCCTCTCTCGCTGTCTACGTCAAACACAGCGAGGTCTGTGATGATTCTACTTACACATTTGGCTCCGGTGAGTGGAAACTTGCACTCGTCGAGTATCTTGGGTCTGCCCTTCTTATCAACGTGTTCCATCAACACAACAACCTTTGTCTTTTCGGGGCTCGACACTAGGTCCATAGCACCTCCCATTCCCTTGATTCTGCCTGGCAATCCCCAGTTGGCCAAATCACCAAACTTCGATACCTGTAGTCCTCCCAACATTGTCAACGAAATTTTGCCACTTCTGATCATCGCAAAGCTCTCCTCAGACCCAAATAAAGAGGCTCCTGGCTTTAGCGTAACGGTTTCTTTTCCGGCATTAATCAAATCTGCATCTTCTTCACCTGGTTTGGGGTAAGGTCCCATGCCCAAAATCCCATTTTCACTTTGCAAATTAACCTCTATCTCTTTTGGCAAATAGTTTGGAGCGAGTGTTGGCATACCAATTCCTAAATTAGCATACACTCCATCTTCAAACTCCTGTGAGGCTCTTTTGACAATTTTGATTCTCTTTAATTCGCCAGGTGACAATTGTTTGTCTCCAGCATCGCTTGGTGTCCTTTCCTCTTTGCTTAAAGTCAAGATCTCAATGTCCTTGGGCGAATTCGATTGAATAATTCTATCAACATACAATCCAGGCAAATGAACGTCTTCAGCTTGTATTTCTCCCGGTTCCACAATATTCTCAGCTTCGACAATAGTTAAATTGGCTGCTCTCCCAAAAACTGAATTGAAATTTCTTGCAGAGCCCTTAAACCAACAGTTGCCCAATGTGTCTGCTTTAAATGCCTTGACAAAAGCAACGTCACCAACAATTGCTTCCTCTAGCAAGTATTTTTTACCGTTAAAAACTCGCGATTCTCTTGGTTTGGATGTTTTTAAAACTTTGGTGTTATCGTTGGGATCATAACGAACAGGTAGTTTTCCCTCCTCTATCCATGTGTTTACACCAGTTGCAGTATAGTAAGCTGGTATACCAGCAGCACCTGCTCGACATCTTTCAGCCAAATTTCCCTGTGGACAGAGTTCTAAATCAATTTTTCCAGAGAGATATAATTTTTCAAAGGTTTTGTTGTTGCCAATATACGAACTTATCATTTTTGTAATCTGCCCACTTTCCAACAAGTTGCTTAAACCTCTTTTATCAATACCAGCATTGTTTGAAACAGCTGTGATCCCATTGATCTCCTTTTTAGCCAAAAGACCATTGATAAGCATTTCAGGTAGACCTGATAGCCCAAATCCACCAGATAACAAAGTGATGTTTGACTTGACCCCATCCAATGCTTCATCCACAGAATTCACCACCTTGGATCGGGTTTGGGTTGATTGGTATCTGACTTTAATCGTGTTTATAATACACTTTGATAGATTCAATGAGTTTGCGCTACTAGCAAAAAAAGCATTTCTAGTCTGAAGAAAATTCATCTTAATCTTAATTTCAATCTTGATCCTGATTTTAATTTTATTTAATGAATTTTGGTTTTATTTTCTCAAAACGGTATCTCTCCTCAGCAATAGATAGCTCAGCAATAGATAGAGAATAAACGATATTATTTTTGGTCTCATTTTCTTGGTATTATCAATTGACTGGAATTTCTTGTTATTTATACATTCTTTATCAATTAGAAGAGGATTTATTATCGTCATTAGTGTCAGTGTCATTGGCAATTTAACTTTTTTCTCCTGCGGAAATAGATGCTGAATAATGATGTGCGGAAATAGCTTGCAATGACAATTTTCCATCCAATAAAATCAAAAGGTGTGATTTCTGAAATAACTCAAATTTGAAATCAAAGATGAATTTTTGAGCAAATTAGAGGAATAGTTATTATAATAACCAAATAGCCATGCAGTTAAGTTATTATTACTCCTAAATAAACTCGTGAATTCTGTATATTTTCTTTTTTTCTTTTTTTTCTGGCTATTTTTCATAGATCTTCAGCCCTAGTGACTGAGTAAAACATTAAACTATACTGGAAGTAGCTTTTTTTTTAAAAAAAGCACAACCTGGGTTTTAAACTATGATATCTCTGATATATATTATCATATTTATATCCATGGTTTTTTGGTTTTTTATTTTGTTTCAATTGTATTTGTTTATTTTTTCTTTTTTCTTTTTGATTACAAGTTGTACTAATTCAAACATACTAATTCAAACATACTAATTCAAACTTCACTAACAAAATATGTCATTTTTAATAAAGCAAGTAGTTAACAAATCGCCAAAGGATATAGTGGTTTTGGCTGCAGTCAGATCTCCAGTAACTCGAGCAAAAAAGGGAGGATTGGCTCACATGTATCCAGAAGAACTATTATACCAAGTTGTGAAAGGTGGTTTAGAGAAAGCCAAAATCGACCCCAAGCATGTTGATGAGGTGACTGTTGGAACAGTATTACAGACATTGGGAGGACAAAAAAACAGTGCAGTTGCTATTAAGTCAATTGGATTCCCAGTCTCCACAACTATCAATACAGTGAACAGACAATGTTCATCATCTGCTCAAGCCGTTACATATACTGCCAATTCAATCAGAAGCGAGGATTACGGGTTTGGTATTGCTGCTGGTGTTGAATCAATGACATTTGACTATTTTCCTCATCGAGGAATTCCCACAAGAACTTCCCAAAACTTGTTAAATAACATTGCCAACGATGAAGCTCGTAATGTCCTAATGCCCATGGGTATAACATCTGAAAATGTTGCTAAAAAGTATGGAATCAGCAGAAAGGACCAAGATGAATTTGCATTCAACAGTCACCAAAAGGCAGCAAGGGCAACAGAGTCTGGCCATTTTCTTAAAGAAATCATTCCAATTAAAGCTAGAAGCACTGAAGAAGGGGAATTAGACGTTGAAATTACCAAGGACGATGGTATTCGAGCCAACATCTCCATTGAAAAGCTAAACAGTTTAAAGCCAGCATTCACTGAAGATGGTTTCACGACTGCCGGTAACGCCTCGCAAATTTCTGATGGTGCATCGTGTGTTATTCTAACAACAAGAGAAAAGGCTGAAGAGCTCTCTCTCAAGCCCATTGCCAGATACATCAGTGCTTCAGTTGCGGGAGTTCCATCTGATTTGATGGGTGTTGGGCCTGCGTTTGCAGTTCCCCAATTGCTCAAAAAGTTGCAGTTAGAAAGCAAGGACATCGATGTGTGGGAGTTGAACGAGGCCTTTGCGTCGCAGTCGTTGTATGTGGTCAACCAGCTAGGCATCGACATCAAGAAGGTCAATCCCCATGGTGGAGCTATTGCCTTGGGCCACCCCTTGGGTGCCACAGGAGCCAGGTGCATTGCGACCTTGTTGAATGGGTTGGACGCAGCCAATGGGGAATTGGGTGTGGTTTCAATGTGCACCTCCACAGGCCAGGGCTACGCAGGCCTCTTTGTGAAGGAGTAGAAACCAAGAGTAGCGTAGTTTGGGTCTCAGTAGCTAGTGAATAGCAGATAGTAGATAGCAGGCAATAGACAGCAGATAGTAGATCGACACTCAGGAACCAAAGAATTGAAACACCGGGGCTACTTCCGACAGTGGAAGCTGTTTGTCAAACTCAGCAACGGCCGTTCCCCACAAAAAGAGGCAGGCCTTTTCTACCGCTAATAAACGGTGTTTTCAGGTCATCGCAACTTTTCATCTCCAGAGCCATCAGGATGTGCAGTTCCATCTCGTTTTCCTCAAAGTGGAAGTACACATTCAGACATGCCCAAAGCCATTCAGGATCGAAGAAGAATAAGCAGGGCCTGCGACACCTGCAAAGCAAGAAAGAAAAAAGTATGTTTCGCGTTGCTGTCTTAGCAGAAAAAAAAAAAACAGAGACTAACTGCTCGTTTGGATGCAACCCC
>JAKTTS010000352.1:0-16943 GCA_030560485.1 Ascoidea tarda (nom. inval.) | reverse complement strand
ATTGTTTTATGGTTTTTGGAACCAAGTCATTTGCTGGATGATCTTAGAGTCAAAAGTGTGTCTGATCAACTGATTCAAGATGACCGGTTGATACAGAAGTCTGTTTGCCAGCAGGTTCACACCAACAGCTATTCGCTTCAAACAATCAAGTAAATTTCATATAAGTTTTGATAATGGAAAGATTGTCATTGATCAATCTGTGATATTCAATAGAATTGTTATCATCGAAAAGTCAGATGTTTTGGTTTTTATATCCGATGGATTTCAGCAATTAAATAACAATATCGACGAGCACATCATTGTTTTAGTTAAAGGTGATGATGATACCTCCATGGATCTGATAGGTCTAAACCAAGCGGAAATGGAAGAGTATATGCTACTATTGAACAATACAAACCATCTTTTTGCCAATTTTAAACCATTTATTCAAGGAAGAAAAAACAAAAGATATCAGCAATTTAAAACCATTGTTGATTTATGTGACGATTTAAGATACAATATTCTCTCCCTTTACAAGTATGGTAATCTCAAGCTAAATCTTAAGGTTATCATTGAGAGTTATAACACAATATATGATAACATCTGTGCCAGGTACAGGCTATTCACTTTCTATGAGCTTTAGAAAGTACACACTCTCCTAGGCGGTTGGTACTACATACAGCTCTTTGCTAGTTACATTGATATCGACATGTTAATGAGATTACCGGCCACCATCGACAATGGTGTTTTGAAAAAAGGTTTAATGAATTTATTGAAGCGTCTATCATTTAACCAAAAAATCGACTTGCTATTTTTGAAATTTAAAAATACACAAGAAATCATTATTATCAGTAAAGAAGGCGGTACAGATGTCATTGACTTAATTATGAGCTAATCGTTGGATTAACTTAGTATAAAAAACAAATTCTTTTGCTACTTAGTTTGCTGTAAAAAGCACTTTTACACACCCGGTTATTTAAGTATTGATATAAACAGTATTGTTTTTAACTAACAGTTTTTGGTTTTCTACCAATGATAAATGCAATTTTCTCCAAGCAAAAAATCATTAATTTTATCTTGATCCATGAAACCAATTGAAAGAGTTTAAAATTCCAAGTAGTGTTCAAACACAAACAGTTTTTTTGAATCACAATGATTTTCAGGAGTTCCCTGTTGAATCCCAACAAAATCCAGAATAAATTAAAATCACTTTATTTGGATCATAATCTATCAATAGATGAAAAAAATCAAATGGATATTTCTCCAAGTGTTCAAGAGTTGCATTTCCCACCCATATTACGCTGGTTGAAACATAGAAATATCCAGCAGTTCAACATTCATTTATTGATTGATTTGTGAGTTGGTTTGTGAGTTCATTGGTTTATCTTTCAGAGTTGGCCAGCTGTTACACATTTTTTTCCATAGCATTTAAACAAACAAATAAAAATTTTGATTCATCTTCTGAAACGTGGCTGCTTTTTCCCAATGAGGAAGTTGTCTGTTCGACACGAAAAATGTAAACACGGAAATCAAAATTTAATTCAAAATTTGGAGCCATTATTGTCTCTTGAAATTGATTTCTAACTTCAACAGCTGAACAAACTCGTTTGGTACCACAATATCACAACAATATTACAACAATACCTCCAAATGTCTGCTTTTGATGTTGCTGAAGTCTTCTCGGCTCGAGTTCTTCCTGGTGAGGACACTCCCAATACATCTTTCTCCAAAATAATAAAGGCTTTTCGTTCGTTCATTCTTGAGTTCAGATTGGATACACAGTTCATCTACAGAGACCAATTGCGAGAAAACTTGTTGCGGAAAGAATACAGTCTTGTAGTAGATTCGGATGACTTAATTCAGTTTAATGAAGAGCTACAAAAGAAGCTATATGACTCTCCTGCTGAAAACATACCACTTTTTGAACAAGCGATCAATGAGATTGCCAAAAAAATCGCATATCTATCTTCTGATGAAGCTCCAGCTGATTTTCCCAATTGCCAACTAATCTTGAAGTCCAATGACAGTTTGATATCAATAAGAGATTTAGATGCCTTTCATATTTCAAAAGTCGTTCGCATCGCTGGGATAATAATCAGTGCATCTGTTCTAACATCCAAACCAACTTCGGTTCAAGTGGTTTGTAGATCTTGCAAACATACCATGAAAATCGCTGTCAATTCTGGTTTTGGATCAGTCGCTTTGCCCAATAGATGTCTAGCTCCTCCCAACCCTGGGTCTGAGCCCAACCAATGTCCCTTGGACCC
The DNA here is from genome assembly GCA_030560485.1 of Ascoidea tarda (nom. inval.). Taxonomy (NCBI): domain Eukaryota; kingdom Fungi; phylum Ascomycota; class Saccharomycetes; order Ascoideales; family Ascoideaceae; genus Ascoidea; species Ascoidea tarda (nom. inval.). Next base: position 14,697 of record JAKTTS010000352.1, on the reverse strand, counting down.
TTATGTCATTGTTCATGACAAATCGAAATTTATCGACCAGCAGATCCTTAAATTGCAAGAAGCTCCAGACATGGTTCCCGTTGGTGAGATGCCTAGACATATTCTATTATCTGCTGATCGATACTTGACCAATAAAGTGGTTCCAGGCACAAGATGCACCATTGTGGGCATCTATTCTATATATCAGTCAAAAGTGAAAAATGTTCAAGCTGTCGCAATTCGAAATCCATACTTGAGAGTTTTAGGCATTCAGACTGATGTTGATCACACTGCCTCGGGAAACGCTATATTCACTGAAGAAGAGGAGGAGGAGTTTATAAAACTATCGAGAAAACCAAACCTATATGAATCCTTTGCGAAATCCATTGCTCCATCCATTTATGGCAATGACGATATCAAAAAGGCTATAGCGTGTTTGTTATTAAGTGGATCGAAGAAAATACTTCCTGACGGAATGAGATTAAGAGGAGACATAAATGTTTTGCTACTAGGTGATCCAGGGACAGCCAAATCGCAGTTACTAAAATTTGCTGAAAAGGTGTCTCCAATCGCCATTTACACATCGGGTAAGGGTTCGTCTGCTGCAGGTTTAACTGCTTCGGTTCAAAAGGATTCAAGCACAAGGGAGTTTTATTTGGAAGGAGGTGCAATGGTTTTGGCTGACGGTGGTGTAATTTGCATCGATGAGTTCGACAAGATGAGAGACGAAGACAGAGTTGCAATCCATGAAGCTATGGAACAACAAACAATATCTATAGCCAAAGCCGGGATTACAACAGTGCTAAATTCAAGGACGTCTGTTCTAGCAGCTGCTAATCCAATATTTGGCACTTATGATGAGATGAAAAGTGCTGGTGAAAACATCGATTTTCAAACAACCATTTTGTCTCGTTTTGATATGATTTTTATTGTAAAAGACGAGCATAATGAACAAAGAGATATCTCAATAGCCAACCATGTTATGAACATCCATCTCGACAAAGTCCACCAAGTTGAGGGTGAGATTCCCATTAATAAAATGAAAAGATATATTTCTTATTGCAAAGCTAAATGTGCTCCTAGACTATCGGAAGAAGCTGCTGAGAAATTGGCCTCGTATTTTGTGGAAATCCGAAGTGAATTGAGCAAACGTGAAAGAATGAAAAGTGAACGTTCTTCGATTCCAATCACAGTTCGTCAACTAGAGGCCATCGTCCGTATATCTGAGGCATTGGCAAAACTTCATCTATCACCAGTGGCTACTGAAGAACATGTTGATGAAGCAATACGGTTGTTTAGGGCGTCTACAATGGATGCTGCTAGTCAAGGAAGCGAAACTAGAGCCGAGTTGGCTTCGGAGGTGTCGAAAATCGAGGACCAATTAAGAAGACGATTGCCAATCGGTTGGTCGACATCGTATAAAACTATTAAAAAGGAATTCGTCAGCAATAAAGGGTTTTCTCAAGAAGCATTGGATAGGGCTTTATACATTTTAGAAAAGCACGAAACCATTCAGTTCAGATTTCAACGAGCCAATGTTTTTAGATGTGGTGCATAGTTTGTTTGGATTTTTTGTCTTTTGTCTTTTGTTTTATTGAATCGGATTTTTGTTTTATGTCGACTAATTATAGTTTACAAGAACTGTTATTACTTCATTTACAATACCCCAGTTTTTCTAGTTTTTCTGGTTTTGGTTTCCAACACTATTTTCTTATTTGAACCAAAAACCAAAACTTACAGCTCAAACTGAAATAAAAATTAAAAGTACGTGTATTTTAAAAAATAGATAATTTATAATTCCTAAGAAAACGTTTTTGTTTTTTGTGCTAGTGGAGCAACTATCACAGTAGCCCGATGAAGAATATTCTCAATTCTCACTTTCAACGGTTTGGATTCACAAACAACTGTTAAATCAAAATAATCAATAGTGGCCTCGATTTTATCTATTTTAATTATTCCGCCTGATTTATCTTTAGTTTCATGAAACCAATCCCCAAATTGAGCTCTCAAAAAACAGGATATTCTGTGTATTCTGGTTCCTATCGAGTAGTCAGCATGTTGTAAAATCAACTGCTTACTTAGTATCTCAGGCACCTCAAACCCTTTCTTGAATATTTGTTTCTTGTCTTCAATTTCCGTTTTCATTTTGAGTTCGTTTTCGTTTTCGTTTTCGTTTTCGTTTTCGTTTCCGTTTTTGTCTTTGTTTTCGTTTTCATCTTCAGTTTTAATTTCATTTTCAATTTCATTTTCAATTTTAATTTCATTTTCATTTTCATTTTTTACTTTTATTTCGTTTTCCATTTTAACTTCATTCCCCACTTTTATTTCTTCTGCACCTTCTACTTTAACTTTTGCTTTAGCTTCACTGTCATTTTCGGTTTTAGTTTCGTTTTCATCTTTCAAATTGATTTCAATTTCCGTTATTTTAGAATGATTGTATTCTTCTTTTTTATGATGCTCATCAACATGTTCACCACCATGACCATGAATATGATCACAAGATTTTGAAGATAGTTTGACGGAGGAAGGAAGCGAATCTATTGATAATAGGATTGCAATTACAGAATCAGCTAATGAATCGTTTATAAGACCGCTAGTCCATTGTATTGTGCAAATTTGATCTTCTAAAACAATAATAATATCATCCATTACTTTTAATTCAAATTCATTTTCATCATCATTTAACACTTCGACATAACCAAACATTTGAATTAAATGCCAATAAAGTATATCTGGACCACAACTTATTCTTATTGTTTGTCTTTCTTTAATTACTGTAGTAGTGAGTCCAGCATATTCTCTAAGATCATCGACCCTTAATAAATTAAGATCGAAATTCTTAGATACCAAGACACCAGATACAATTTCGTTTTCTTTTGGTTTAACTTCAGCTATTGAGCCTATTGCTTTTGCAATTTTAATGCCTTTGAATTGTATGTGTAATCTATCACAGTTTCTAGGATTGTAAACTTTAACTTCTTTTTTAGTGTTTTTAAACTTATGATATTTTGACAACAAAGCACTTTTTAATCTACCCATTGGGTTTGATTCACCATGGACTAAAATAATCGATTTAGGATTAACCAACTCGATAAATTTTGAATTTTGATTGAAATCAACATGAGCAGCAAAGGATATTTCTTCAATTTTTATTCTTCTTGTTATTGATTCAGAGCCTTTCACAGCAGGAATTATATCAGGTTCAGATAGTAAGTTTTTAGCCATAGTTCCCTCAACTGAGTAACCAGTCATTAAGACGAGATTTCTTTCATCCGGAGCCCATCTTTCCAACAATTCTCTTGAGACTCCATTTTGTAGCATACCAGGACTGGCTATTACTACACAGGGGCCCAAATCATCAAATTTATCTAAATTCTTAATACTTTTTATATATTTAAACTGAAAGGGATTTGAGTTTTGAGATCTAAATTTTTTTCTAATATCATCATTCATCATATTAATATAAGTTTGATATACAGACATACATTTTCTTGTTAAATTCGAAGCGTAAAAAATACCTATATTTTTCAAATCAGGATTTTCAGCCCAATATTGATCTAAGATTAATAAAATTTCCTGGGCTCTACCAAGAGCAAAGACTGGCAATAAAATTTTGCCAGAATTATTTATAGTATTATGAATTAAGCTTGTCAATCTCAATTCCTTTTCGTCTATTTGTTCATGAACTGCAGTACCAAAAGTAGATTCACAAATTAGTAAATCAGGTCTATGAGGAGGAACTTCAGCAGGATTTAAGTGACGATCTTTCTCTCTGGAGTAATCACCAGTAAATAAAATTTTCAAACCACCAATTTCTAAAAGATACATGCAAGCACCAAGAACATGGCCAGCGTGATAAGCAGTGAACCTAATACCATCAACTTCAATCGTCGAGTGATAGTCAATTGGTTCGATTCTATCATAAGAATCAGTCAAATCATCATCGGTATATAGCGTAGAGGAATTATTATTATCACCGATTGAAGTCACTCTAACGAAATCACTTAATAACCAACGATAAATGGCCTTTGTTGGATGAGTCATAAATACTCTTCCTTTGAATTTGGTATGTTGCATTACATAAGGCAAAGAAGCAGCATGGTCAAGATGAAAACTTTTAAGAAAATAAATAAACAAAAAAACAAAAAAACAAAAAAACAAATGAATGAGTAAATAAAATAGTTTTATATATTAGTATTCAGTCACTTTGGGTAAAAAAAAACCAATTTTAAGATAGAGGAAAATATAATGTTACGTTTGAAGAATTAACAAAAAAAAATAATGAAAAAAAATAATAGTTCAACTGATTAAAAACACCGATCAAATATGAAATTGAAGTGTAATTTAGTTGAAGTATAGTTGAATTAGACAAACACATACTGGCTAATGAGTAAGATATCCACTTTTTCCAAATCAAATTCATCATAAAAGGGCAAAGAGGCCATACCTGAATAAGCAGGATGAATTCCAGCATCAAGCTGCAATAAGAGGAATTAAAATATTAGTAAAACTGGAAATTGAGAGTTTTCTGTTTTTGTTTTTTGTTTTATTATCTTGCAAATTTAAAATTATTTTGATTTTGATTTGACTTTTATCTGATTAATGCCGAATATTTGGATTGTAATTTTCGGGCTTCAAACAGCTTGAAAGCCAAATCAACTCACAGTTATCAGCACTTGATGGAAATACATACCATGACAGTTTTACCTTTGTACTCAATTATATGACAAGATCTTCCAACCTCATTACCACCACCCAAGCAATGGAACTTCAATAAATCACTTTCATCGACCTTTGAGCAAACAAAAAAAAGTTAGTATTCAATTGTATAGAACATGAGAAAAACAGCAGAATCAACAAAACATACAAACTTATCTTCCTTCTCATCGAAATTAGACATTGTGATGGAGCGCTGTTAAGATTTATCAAGAATGCAATTTTTCATTGACCATTCTGTGCACTTTTGCCTCAGAAAAAGAAGCAATTTTTGAAGCTCAAATCCGGTCAAGTGATTGAAATCCACCGCACTGGATAACGCAAGTTGCCGCGCTGCGTCGTATATGTATGTATGTGGGGATGTATTTAGCGCATATTGTGCCCATAGGGGTGGTTTCAGTCTCACCTAAAAAGAATGGTGGCTTCAGGGCAAGGAAAACATTGTTCATTTTAGTCTCCATCTAAATTGAAAGACCAGAAAACCCACAGATATCACAGAAAACAATAGGATTGAAAGATTATTATTATTCTATAATTTTTATGTACTCAAAGCATATGTCTATTGGAGGGTTGGCCGAGTGGTCTAAGGCGGTAGACTTAAGATCTACTGGGAGATTTCCCGCGCGAGTTCGAACCTCGCATCCTTCATTTTTGCATTTTTGGCGTACGTATTTACATTGGTAAGAAGAAAATGAGTGCTACATGTCATAAAATCAGACAAATAAATGAATTAGATCAACTTCTCTAAGTTATGTTTGATTTGAACTCAGGATTTGCCCCAGCCTGCTCAGAATCGAGATTTTTGGAGTTTTCTTTAAGTAAATTGAACTGATATTTTATGTAAAGAGTGTGCAGAAAAAGGAAGTAAAACAGTAAAAACATGCTACGGAATATAGGTTGTAAAATGGTAAAGAGGCGTTAAATAAAAACCCATAAGACTACTCTCAGCAATTACAGCTGTTGTAGGACTTATATGGTTCTAGTTTGGTCACTGCGATCATCATCATCAAGTGCTTCATTTTCCAAAAAAGTTCTAAAAATCCCATAACTTTCTGCTCCAATCTCGTTGTTTTCAGAAAAAATGACATCCTTGAGCCATTCTCTATCCCCGAATGTATCATCATCTACAGATAGAGGTGATGAGCGATAAACTCTGCCCAGTCGAAACCAAAAAGTCATTACATTGGAACTGTTTTTCCAATAAATCTCTATATGATTCAAATTACCATTTGGTTTTAATTTTGCTTTTTTGATATCATTTTGCAGCATCAATTTGTTCAATGATTTTACATCCATTGGCAGCTCAAGTGGGATAAAACTGATTTTATTGAAACTTAAATCTAAAGTCTCTAATTTTTTTAAAAGATTAATTTTATGGAATTTATTGATTGACTTAATCCTATTATTTCTTAAAATTAATACTTTGAGATTTTCCAACAAACCAAGGTTTTTTGGAAATTTCAATAAATTCCAAGACAAATCAAGATGGAATAGCTTGAACTCTTTGGGTCCAGATCGGATTGAAAAATTTTCAAGATAATTTTTTGAAATAAATAGTTGTTGAAGACTATACGGAATGAACATATTCTTCAAGTATTTTATTTTGTTATTATTTAAATTAAGATATTGCAAATTATGTTTATTATCATTAGGCTGTATGGAAAAAATTTCAAGACAATTATGTACAATATTTAACTGTTGAAGGCTATTTGGAATTAAAAAATGTTTCAAGCTTGTTAACCTATTATGGCTCAATCCAAGATATTTTAATAGTTTAATTTCTGATATATCTTCAAAAGAAAACTTTTCAATTTTATTCAATGAAAAATCAAGTCTTACAACATTTTCTGGAACATGAATTCTTTCTAGATTTTTAAATTGATTATGAATAGCCAAGAGTTTTACCAATTTTTTAAATTTTCCTTTTTTTAAAAAATAACTGTCCAACTCGTTTCTACATATATTTAAAGTCTCGAGATTTTCCAATGCATCAAAGTCATTTGGTAGTCTTTGAATCCCAATAAAACTAATGTCCAAGAAAGTTAAAGATTTTAATAAAGTTAAACTACCAATATCATCAATTTTATTTCTGGAAATAATTAAAGTTCGAAGTTTGTTCCACTGAGAAATTTCATTAAAATTTAAATCTGAGTTCTGAGAATTTGTTGATTCTACTATACTATTGATTTTTTTGATTCGGTTGAAGCCGGCATTTAAATAAATTAAATTATTATTCAACTCTTTCAAACAATCAACATTTTCTACTCAATTGTATGAAAAATCTAGATATTTCAAGTGTTTCAATGAAGCTAAAAATTCAATACTTTCAATTTTATTACATTTTATGTCTAATTTAGATAAATTGATCAACTCTTTCAAATTTGGAATACATTCAAAATTATTGGAACTTAAAACCAATTCTTTTAGTCCAGATAATGCACCAATAATATTAATGTTGGTAAATGAGGTTAAACTGCTGTGCAAATTCAATTTTTGTAAAGTTTTTAATTTTAATAAAGGTGCAATTTCAAAAATAGAATTGTTAGCCAAATTCAAGCTAACCAATTCAAAGTCTTGTTTAATATTTCCAATATCAATTAGATTATTATTAGATAGATTTAATTTTTTTAGCTTAGCGAAAGAAGAAATTTTGGGTATAATTGACAGTATTGAAGCAACCGCACAATTGAAAGTTGAAAACTTCATAAATGAAAAAAATCCTTTCAAAAAATTTATATTATTTAATTTAAAGCCGTCATCACAATTTGGTTTATACAAAAAATTACCTCTCAATTTATTTAGATAAAGATTTCGCTTTTTATGGAAAAACAAATCTCCACTGCAATATGATTTATATTTCAAATAATATTTAAAATTTCTCATTGAAGGTCCAAATCTTATTAAATCGTTTGAAGTTCTTGCAAAAAAAAGTTTATTGAAAAACCAAAATTTGTGACAATAATCAAATATAAATCCCTTGAGATGAACAAAAAATGATTTCAAGTATTTTGAATGCAAAATAATTAATAATTTCGAAAAAACTTCAAGCATCTCATATTGAAAATCCAAAGTTTTCGCATTAGCAATAATATTAAACTTAATTTTTTTTAACATTTTTGTGTTTAATAGAATAGAAGTTAATGTTTGACTCGAATCTTGGTTTAAGTCTGCAATATCTTTTCTTTTTATTGTAAGATTATTAACAATTTTTATATGCCCAGTATTAATTTTATCAAAATCTTTAATATTAATTTAAATCCAAAAATCTGGCACCTTTAAAAAACAAAAATCAACCCCTAAAATGTTTTTAGAGTTAAATAGCCGATAAACTGCATCTTTGCTGCTGGATAAAGAAATAGAATTAAATAAAGAGAGAGTAGCGGAGATTTCAACAGTTTTGATGTCGGATAAACTAAATAACAAACAAAGATCTTCAGGAAGATGATGAAAAATCTTTTCAAGTAAGTCAACAGGAAGTTGATCCATTTTAAATGGTATATGATGAAAGTCGATTGCCATTATTATACCAGGTAGAAATTCAGTACCGTAACGTAATATTCCAACTGAAAAAGTGAAGGGCTAAATATTTATGAATTACAGACCGAATATTTATAAGTTGCAGATTGAATTTAATCAATTAAATAATTTTTCATCATTGTTTCTTGATAACGAATTCAGTACATTTATTTCAAATTGCATGTTTTATTGTAGGCATAGGCAAATCTCCAATATTAGCCATTATTATGCTTTGCAGTATATTCCAGCAAAGAGGGATCTGCGGACCGAGCACATGAGAGTCAAACACCAATGCAACTATTATGAACCGAATTCTCAATTCTGTGAAACTCAGGCAAAACATAAGTTTGGACAGAGCAAAACCTCAGTGAATTGACCTGGTGCAATTACAACTGACAATATTAATTCGCCATTATAAATGGTGAAATCCAAAAAACAAAAAGTAAATGGTCTCTAGCAGGATCGAACTGCTGATCCCCGCGTTATTAGCACGGTGCCTTAACCAACTGGGCCAAGAGACCTTCTTTACATATGGGAGAAAGTATTAAAATATTTGTACTATTACTATTGTAACAATTATTTTTTTGTTTTTTGGGAAGGGCGTGGGACTTTAGGTTCTAGCATTGTTTCCTGCTCAATCTGATCTGTGTAGGTTTTTTTCCTGGAAAACCAGGTTTCCCTAAAGTTTGCTTAGAATTAAGAAATCGGTTTCATGGTTATTAAATGGTGTTTATAATTACCATATTGGTCTACGAGCTCCACATGGCTGGTTCGCGGTCACAGAATAATAATAATCATAATAATAGTAACAATTATTTATTAAAAAAATTGATCTAGTCTTGCTAGGTGAAATAGTTGTAGTGGTTTTTAATTTAAAATTACATAGCAAACTTACTTGTGGCAATATTTCATACAGGTATACTGAGATCTTGGGCATCATAGAGATGTAAAGAACCCAGAACATCGATCCAAGAGATTGTGGAAGCTCATTTCAGAGACCTAATTTGACCTAATTTACCCTGCTTTTAACTCTTCCATAAAACAAAAATCACAAGATTATCCTTTGCACTTCTTTTTATTCTTCAATTTGGAATAAGGATTGCAAGAATAATATTTTAGAGTCGTTTGTCTTGATTATGTTTTATAATTAGACAAACCAATTCAATGAGCATGAATTTCAGTGATGTATCATAACTATTGAAGACGTGTTTGTTATTTGAAATATTACTTTCTCAGGTCCGAGATAAACACTCCCGCTTAATCGCATCCTAATTGTTGATTATTACAAATTGACTAATAGTTTTGATGCTTCATGCCCGGGATATATGTTATATTATTATTAATTATTAATTATTAATATTCCCTGACCGCAATATATGTTATATATTTGAATATAGGCCATTATTTTACAGTTCTAACGCCAAAAATTTGTTCAGTACTATAGTTTTACTGATAGTTTTGAATTTACTAAAGCCATGACTAATACAGCTACATTCCAAGATTCTAAAGAGGGTCTCTTGGCCCAGTTGGTTAAGGCACCGTGCTAATAACGCGGGGATCAGCAGTTCGATCCTGCTAGAGACCATTTACTTTTTGTTTTTTGGCTTTGCAGATGAGGCTAGACTTTTGGCAGATTATTTCATTCCATCAAGCTGTTCTCTTTCAGCTTCTTGTGCTTCCTCATCTTCTTTGCCCTCTGTTTCTACGATGATTACTTTACTGGCTGTGAAAAGGCGCCTCAGACAGTACAAGCACTTCATTGTGTTTTTTGTTATCTTATTTATCATCTACTACCTTCAGAAAATAGGTCTGGAAGAGTACGACGACTCCTCCTGGTACACTGTCAACGACTACAATCAAGTTGAGCCCTTCACAATCAAAGACTTGGACATCAATGGCTTTTATCAAAACTATAATCAGGCAAATACCAACAATAGGGTCAATTCCAATCCTAAAACCCCCAAAAAGAAAAACCATGAGAATGTTCACGATAGCAATGCGAAACTTAAAAATAAGAACAACAACAATAAAAACATCAACTTGGGTGATGAAGAAGATAAGATATCAGATCTACAAAGAGACTTACAAAAAGAAAAATCCTTCAGAAAAAAATTAACCCAATTCACTAGTTCATGCGAAGACTACTTAGATTATTCTCAAGAGATTCATCCTCCTTTATCAAATGGCAATTTAAAATTACCATTCCAAAGACCCTTGAAGGAATGTAGAACTTTTGCTTCCACTGCTGTTGAAAAAGTGATTCTGGATCTTTTATCAAAATTCAAAAATCAAGATTTAGCCAGACTATTTGAAAACGCTTTTCCTAACACTTTGGATACAACTGTACTATATCATAAAAATGTCCAACCTTTTGAAACTTTTATTGTAACCGGCGACATTCATGCTCAATGGTTAAGAGATTCAACACGACAGTTATCTGTCTATCAACCTCTACTTAAATATGATCCTCTTTTGAAGAAATTGGTTAAAGGTGCAATTAATACTCAAGCAAATTATATCTTAGCCTCTCCCTATTGCAATGCATTTCATCCTCCAATTAATTCTGGTGTTAAAAGACGACCTTCAACCATTGATACTGTCTATCCGGTTCCCAACTGGAAATATGTCTTTGAATGTAAATATGAACTAGATTCATTAACTTCCTTTTTAACTCTAACAACTGAATACTTTCAAAACACAGGTGATTACTCCTTTGTTAATGATAATTGGATTGATGCCTTTGAAAACATTTTAGCCGTACTAAAAAGAGAGTCCTCTCCAACTTTTGATTCAAATGGTAATCTATTACCATTTTATTACACCTTTCAAAGGCAAACTAAATCCAGTTCTGAAACTTTACCTTTACATGGCACCGGTAACCCTGTTAATTTCAACACAAATCTCATTAGATCTGCTTTCAGACCAAGTGATGATTCGACTATTTTTCAATTTTTGATTCCATCAAATGCCCATTTATCTATTGAACTATTAAAAATATCCAAAATATTAACCAAATTTGAAATCTTGAAAAAGCATGCTGATATTTGTGAAAAAATCGCATTGAATATTAGAAACTCAATTTATAATTTTGCTGTCTTTAATCATTCCTCAGTTGATAATGACGATAACAATCAGGTGTTTGCTTACGAAATTGATGGATATGGTTCAGCTTTATTTATGGACGACGCAAATCTCCCTTCTTTATTATCATTACCCGATATGGGGTTTTTGGATAAAAATGATCAAATTTATTTAAATACGAGAGATCTAATTTTGAAAAACTCAGGCAATCCGTATTATCTAAAGGGCAAATATTTTGAGGGAATTGGTGGTCCCCATATTGGGTTGAATAGTGCATGGCCAATGTCTCTCTGTGTTAGAATTAGAACAACTGATAATGACGAGGAAATTTTGAGAAACCTTGACTTGTTATTATCCACAACTGGTGGTCTAGGGTTAATGCACGAAAGTATTGATGTTAATAGTAAAAATGGGCTAATCTATACAAGATCTTGGTTTGCATGGGCAAATTCTGAGTTTGCTAAAACGATTTTGGATTTAGCGGAAAGAAAACCTCATTTAATTTTCAAGGATGAATATTCAAGCACTCCGTATAGTATTCATGATAGTTTCAAAGATAATAAAGATAATAAAGATAATAAAGATGATAAAGATGATAAAAATGGTGATGATGATGAGAAAAAACGTAATGAAAAATGAAAATTATAAAATATAAAAAGGGTGGAATAAAGGAGTATTACTTATTAAATTTTTTATTTATTCAATTAGTATAATACTTTTAGTTAAAGATTTGTGTTATTTTATGTATTTAAAATTATTTTTTTATTTTTTTATTTAATTTTGATTAGTAGTTTATTTTTATTTCAATTCAATTATAGTTAATTCTATTTGGCATTATTAATTTTTTTCTTTTTTCTTTTTGTTTTCATTGTTTAATTTTTTTTATTTATATAAAATTTATTAAGATATTTATTTATTGAGTTTTGGAGATGTAATTTGCCATTTGATTTAAAACTTCAGTTTGGTTTTTGTTGCTGTTGGAACGATTTGAGTTATTTAGGGCATCTTGGTATCTTTCTTGTAGAGATTTTTGAGAATCAATTTTTGTGGATTGTGTGTTTAAAGGAGAGTAATCAGGTTCATCATCATCACGATCTACCCAGCCTGAGTTTTCATCATTATCTGAGTTATCATAGTCGGATAAAACGTCTACAGAGTCAGTATTTATTTTTGATTTTTCAAATTTGTGATTGTGATTATCGTTAATGCCTAGATCTTTAATCAAGTTTGATAGGTTTTTCTCCTTTTTTAATAGATCGTCTTTTTTCTTTTGTTCAATGATTTGCTCTCTTTCCTTTTTGTAGTAGTGGTTGAATTCAGTGACTTTGTTATCTATAGCGGCTAGGACGTTGTCAAAGCCTTTGCCTGTGTATGAAGAGACACTTACGACATCTAGTTGTGAGTAGAATTCCTCTAGCATTAGGGACATTGAGTTTACAAGGGAATTCATGTAGCCAGAAGAGTTTGTTGATTCGTTATTGGAAGAGATGTTATTGAGGGCAGATTGGAAGAGATCGAAATCAGTCATCCAGTTTATGATTTCAGTTGAGTCGTGGATATCAGTTTTGTTGAATACTATAATCATGGGTAATTTTGTTTTGTATAGGATGGAGCAGGCGTAAAGCATGTTTGATATGAAGGTTGTTGGGGAGGAGTTTCTTGGGGTGTCAACGACATAGGCGATAACAGTTGGAAAAGTTGAGGCAAACGATTCAGTTATGATTGAGCCAGAAGCAGACCAAATAAAGCATTCTATTTGACCAGGAGTATCGATGATGATATGTTTAAGGTTGTCAGTGCTATTTTGACTATTTTTTTGATTATCGTTTTGATTATCGTTTTGATTATTGTTTTGATTATTGTTTTGATTATTGTTTTGATTATTGTTTTGATTGATTTCATTCAATTGAGAAGGAGATAATTTTTTTGATATTAAATCTATAACTTGATCGATTTTGGTTGAGAACAAATTTAAAGAGGTTACAATTGCGCCATTTGGACCTAAGTTGTAAGATTGCATTACTTTTTTATAATTCACAGAGTCTCTTATATCGATATTACAGCCGAATGGGACTTTTAAGCAAGCAGGATCAAGGTTTATGGCATAAGGAGGTAGGTGTTTGGAGTATAGATGGGAGTTCAATCGTTGGAGAAAGGTTGTTTTACCAGAACCAGCCATACCAATGACTATGACAGTAGCGGGAAGAGGCATTGTTAAATTGTGAGATAATAGATGTGTAGTGGGTTGGAATACAGGTGTTGGTATTATTTGTTGATAGATTGGTGCCAAATTATTGATGGATGAAGCTGAAAAAACCAACAAAAAGAATTGGAATTCCAAAAAAATGAAGAGATGTCATGTGATCTGAATAAGAGATGAAATTTAAAAAAATTTTCGATGGAAAAAGTCGAATGAAAAAAAGAAACTGTTATTATTTAATTGGCCAAGGAAGAATTGAGCTATAAATTGACAATATTTGCTATTGCTTTGGGAAATACTGTTGATTATTCTTGATTGTCTCTAATTATTGTTACTATTGCTACTATTGATTGCAGATTATTACTGTTGCTGATTGAATACAGGTGTTTACTGGATTTTGTTGAATTTGAGATTGAAAGATGTCAGGAAAGGAAGATGGCAAAAAGCCCGGAATGGCCGCTGATGCAGTGTTAAAGAGCTCTGTTCCTGTGCCAGAGGACTTTGTTGAGGTTGGAGGCATTGACTACTCATCGCAGGCTGCATTCAACATGAGAGCAGTGGATTTAGTGGCCAGCATGAAAACCATTGGGTACCAGGCCTCGTCGTTGGGAAAGGCGTGCGAGATCATCGAGGAGATGCGCCGCTGGAGAGGCAAGCACATCAGCCAGCTCGAGGAGCACGAGAGGAACAAGGGCAAATTCGACGCTGAGGGCTTCCAAAGAACCACCATCTTCTTGGGCTACACCTCCAACTTGATTTCCTCCGGCTTGCGTGAAACCATCCGGTATCTCGTGGAACACCGTTTCGTGGATGTGTTGGTTTCCACGGCCGGCGGCATTGAAGAGGACCTCATCAAGTGCTTGGCTCCCACCTACTTGGGCGAGTTTAGCTTGCCCGGCAAGAAGCTCCGTGACGAGGGCATGAACCGTATCGGCAACTTGATCGTGCCCAACGACAACTACTGCCGGTTCGAGGAGTGGATCGTCCCTATTTTAGACGCCATGTTACAGGAGCAGGAGAGTGCGGTGCGCGCTCTTGGCGCCGACGCGCTCTACCACGGCAGTAGCGCATGCTGGACTCCCTCCACCATGATCGCCAGGCTCGGCCGCGAAATCAACGACAAGAGCAGTGTCTTGTACTGGGCACAAAAGAACAACATTCCTGTTCTCTGTCCCGCTCTCACCGACGGCTCCATCGGCGACTCA
>JAKTTS010000351.1:0-17025 GCA_030560485.1 Ascoidea tarda (nom. inval.) | reverse complement strand
AATAAATAATAAATAATAAATAATAAATAATAAATAATAAATAATAAATAATAAATATTGAATAAAAAAATTTTAAAATCATTTTGATACCATGCTGATATGTTTCATCTCTTGAGAAATTGAAAATTTGAATTAGCAAACAAAAAATATAAAATATATAAAAAAAACAAAATAGAATAAAATAAAAGAGTAAAATAAAGAGTAAAATATAGAGTAAGTTTATGAAAATTTATGAGAATTTATGCAAAATGGTTTCAAAATAGTAAATGAATGTTAATAATTTCGTGCTAGTATTTAATAGTTAAGAATCAATAGCTGATGTGTAGCATAGAAATGAAATAAAGAAAAAAATAAAGAAAAAAATTCAACCAGTAGATGATTTTGTTTGGCTATTTCTTACTACTTTTAGCAATAGTTGATAAAAGAGTTTCGAAAGAAGGAATAGTTGTTGTTAATGTGTTTTGATTTGAATTCGCTAATGCATTTTGTTGGTAATTATAATAATTATTGGGGTTGATCTTATTATTATTATTATTCAAAAACCTATCATTTTCGGTTCTTTGAACTGAACGATAATTTCCATAAAAGTTATTATAAAATTGATT
Organism: Ascoidea tarda (nom. inval.); assembly: GCA_030560485.1. Taxonomy (NCBI): domain Eukaryota; kingdom Fungi; phylum Ascomycota; class Saccharomycetes; order Ascoideales; family Ascoideaceae; genus Ascoidea; species Ascoidea tarda (nom. inval.). Next base: position 16,420 of record JAKTTS010000351.1, on the reverse strand, counting down.
ATCTATTTTTCTTGTCGAGTCTGCTGAATTGTAATTCATCTCGGGATAATTGGAATTGCTCGATGGAATTTTGGTATTGCTATCATAGATATCATTATTGTCGTCATTACTGTTATTAACTACGTTATTAGAGTAATAATTATTAGAATTATTTAGAGTGTTGAGATTATTAAGATTATTGAGATTTTGAGTGGCGCTGTAAATATTTTGAGCATCATAAATTGAATTGCAATTATTAGCAAGGGTGTTATTATATTGGTTATTTGAATTATAATTCAAAGGGATATTGGGAGAGTTGATAAAGACATTTTCATTGGAATTCTGTTCAATAATTGATAAATTATTTATCTCGTTATTAATCTTATAGTTTGAATTTGAATTTGAATTCGAATTTGAATTGGAAATTAAATTCAAAGTAGAATGGGAATTAACGTTAGAAGAATTATAGTATCTAGAATCGGTTTCATCGGTATTTAGTGAATTGCTATAGGAAATTTCATTTCTATAATCTATTGGATAAGATGAGCGATATCTAGAATAATATTGAGAATGGTATTGTGAATTTGGATCAGAGGTATACTCAGGTTGACCATAAGTTTCAGTTGGGGAGGTTTGAATTTGGTTTTGAGATTGTTGTATTTGGTTTGGATTTTGATTTTGATTTTGGAATGGAGACTGAGACTGAGATTGGGGTTGAGACTGAGTTTGGGATTGAAAAGAGTTTATGTTTGCATTATTTTCAACATAATAATTAGAGTTGATATTATTATTGCTGTTGTTGTTGCTGTTGTTGTTGTTGTTATTATTATTATGGTTATTATTATTGCCATTGTATGTTGTTTGAGTTTGGGGTTGAAGTTGAGAAGAAAAAATTAAATTATTCGATAAAGAATATTGATAATTAATATAAGAATTTTCATTGTTTGGATGTCTTTTATTAATGTGTCTTGATAAGTTTTCTTTTTTTCTTGATCTATAAGTGCAGTCAGTATAGGGACAACTTTCAGGGTGTTTATCATGGCTTTTAACATGTCTTTTACAATAAGAGACATTTTTAAAACCAATGGTAGAGTAAACACAATTGGGGAATTTGCACTTATAACAATTTTCAATACCTTCTTCATCTAAATGTTTACAAAATTCTAAAACAGTTGTCAAGTTTTTATGGCAGCGTGAACATTTCCAACCACCTTGTTTTTTTTGGTTTGGATTGAGAAGTTTGTTGTTGAGCAAATGAGATACATAAGAGAAGCCATTATTTGAGGATAAATATTGTATATGGGTGTCTCTATCATTGGTGGGCGAGCTGTCGTTTAAATTTAAATGATTTGAGCTATTCAAGTCATTTGAGTCATTTGAGATATTGATAGGGTCATTAGTAAGATTACCAAAATTATTGGTATTGTTATTAGTATCAAAATTTTGATGAGAAGTATTGTTGTTGTTGTTGTTGTTGTTGTTGTTGTTGTTGTTATTATTATTGTTTAGAGAAGCATTTTGGTTGTTATTAATATTATTATAGTCGGTATAATTATTATTTGAGAAGGTGTCAAGATTATTTTGTTGATAATAAGGATTAGAAAAATTGGAGTAGGATTCGGGATGTGGGTTTACATTAATCAAGCCAAACAGACTCTCAACAGAGTTTGTATCCGAAAGGGACGATTTCATTGTTTAAGAGGTGGTAGTAGATATAGCAAAGAGACTGCCAATGAAGGAGAGGCAGAAAAGAAAAAAAGAAAAAAAGAAAAAAAGAAAAAAAGAAGGAAAGAAGAGGAGAGGGAGGAGGGAGGAAAGAGATTGGTGTATGATTTGAAGGTTGATGAGAGCAAAAAGTAATGGGTTGGAATAGAATAATAAAGTTTGTTGAGACCTTAAATTAATTGAGATCCGATTTTAAAATTTGAAAAAAGCTCTCAAAGAGCAAAAGGAAGTGAGGAGGAAAATTGCAAAGAGAAGTGAAGCACAGCCAGAAGAACAGTAGAAAGAAGAACAGGAGTGTAGCTGAGAGAAGGTGCAGCGTCCAGTGAGAGAGAGGGGGTGGTGGTGGTAAAGCTGATTGGAGAAAAAGAGAGAAGGAAGAGAAGAGAGAAAGATGTGGGAAATAGGAAATGAGAAATGAGAGAGAAAGTGGGAGAGTTTGGTTTGATGAGCTAGAAAGTAGAGGTGAATTGAAAAGGAAATGATATGGGAGTGATGAGAAAATGCTGTGGAAATGATATGAAACTGGAATTGGATTTAAAGCGAATTTAGCCCTTAGTTCTAGGATTCGAGAAGGGGATAAAGGAGGGTTTATATACCAAAAAAGGCCAGTGGAGGAAAGATAAAATAGGTGGTAATGGTGATTGTGAGATTGGTGAAACTGGCTATTGAAACCAGTGGGAGTAAGTAGCAACTACAAATAGAGCTAGTAGAGCTAAGATGTAGGAAACAAGAAGTAAGGACAGTAAGAATACCATTTACAATTTGCAAAATCTAAAATATTATTAAAATATGGGCTACAGAAGTTAAAGACATATTAAAAGAAAAATTAAAGAGCATGAAAACGAGAGAAATGTTACCAAACACAACCTTTTGAGAAATCTTAAACGTTTTAACTTTCTCCGATTTGGCACTTTCCACTAAGCTTTGGAGCAGACATAAAGACCATGGAGCCCAAGAGCATGAGCTTCAAGAGCATAAGGGCCAGAACTAGAACCCACACAAGGCCTGCACTGGGTATTAAAGTGCTCTTTCTCTTTGTTAGTGAGTCTGGGGAAGCAAAACAGCTCATGGGAGCAGATGATCTCAGCAAAAAAGATCATCTTGGTTAACAGCTGAAGATGACTGGCCATTGGTGTTTGTTGGGCTCGCTCGACCTGGTCGTTGGACTCTTGTGCTTCTGCTTCTAGTGTTGTGATTGTCGTGAACACTGCAATGATTGGATCCAGTAAAAAAGAATGAATTGGGAAATTCGTTTTCATCTGAATGGCCAAATGGCCAATTAGATTTGGTGCTCATATTATGGTTTCCTGATATTGTAATATCTAAAGTTGGAAAAGGGTGCTATGCTTTTCCCTTTGCTTTATTGCAAACTCATTTAAATCAATCAGACTCCTGGGAAAAACTGTACAGGACTATATGCTCGCAAAATAAGGTTAACAATGGGAATTGCATTCCCCAGGTTATCGTTTATCCAGTAATTACCACATAAAAACCGTAAAAACCCACAAACTCTTGCAAAACAACAGTAGGCAATGCACCACCAAAATAGATCCGGAGCCAGTAATCTAACGTCAATGAAGCCTTACACTAATTAGAAATTGAGAATCAACATGAGGATCAACATGAGAGCTATAAACACAAACAGCTCTAATTATCCAGATATTACAATGTCCTAGCCCCAATTCCTCCAGCAATGCTTCATGTAGCTGCTATCAGCAGCTGTATTTCCCTGGCTATTGTTTCCTCCCCAATTGTCTTGTCAGTGCTCTGTTTCTGAGAACAAAACTCCACCCATTGCCTCCTGCTAACTTAACTTCCTCTTATTCTCTTTGATGCTGTGATTCTGCTTGCTTTTCGGACAAGGCCTGCAACGAATGCCTTTTGCCGGCCCAGGCTGCCTCGCGTATTCCGGTTATGCTCCGACACTGCCGGCCTGCTGCTCCCCAGACCAAATTGCAAACCGGCCCCGGTTGCACACCACCCGCGTCGGCGTGGGCTGCCGTCTCCTCGATACCGTTCTTGTGGCTGGAACACATCAGGTTTTTCCGAAGTCAGCTATTGCACTACTGTAAGTGTGCATGCTTATGCATGGACAAAACGTCTGCTTAAAAAATAATCCCACGTTCACGCACTTTGTGATTTGTCCGTCATTCGCAGACATAGTTTCAACTCTCATATAATATTACCCTTTATTTTTTGTTTTCTCTGTTTGTTTATAAATACTAGTAATACAAATAAATTAATCTAATAAACCTACCTTTCAAGTACTTAGCTAGATCTTAAATCGTTCACTTCAAATGATAACCCCGATTTGACCACCACATGTCCATTGGTGTACTTGAATCGGTTGCTTTTGATATTCATTATCTTGCTGAACTTGGTTCTTGAACATACAGAATACAAATTTCTCTCATGATGAGGATGAAATCCCCGAAGTTTGCATTTCTTCATTATCTCCAATCCTTGTGGATCCGATATCCTAAACACTCCAAAATCTGGAATTGCATTTGGTGCAACAACTATTGCTATGGCCTCTGGCAACATTGTTTGATATCCATTTTGTGTATGTAAATCAACACTACTTAAAAAACATGATTGAGTAGGATGTGTATGAATCCATCCAAGCGTAATCAATTCATTGATACTAGCAAATTCCATTAATTTGATTTCATCAACAGCTTGACAAGTATTTGAACTAGAAACTTGATCTGGAATAATTAAATTCGTTATGAAATATCTGTCTTCGATTAATTTCCCAAATAATATACCACATGTTTCCAAATTATTTTTGGTATTTTTTTTAGAAATATTAATAAACTCCTTTTTAATTTCATATGGTAAATAAACTGTCTTTAATATTAATCCTCCTTCTGTCATGGATACATTTTCATTTTCATTTTCATTTTCATTTTCATTTTCATTTTTATTCAAATTTAACTTTAACTTCAAATTAGAATTTAATCCACTATCCTCATTATTTAAGCTACTAATATCTTCTATATCATTGATATCACTTATATCATCAAATTCGTTAAAATCAATGTTATTAATATCATTGATGATACTATCATCATCAATATTGTCATAGAAATAACCATTTTCACTATTATGATTTTCATTTAAATTTTCATCATCATTATCATTAATATTATTAATATTATTATTATTAATAGTGGTAGTATTATTATTAGTGGCAAGAATATTATTATTATTATTATTAATACGATTAGGATTTAAATTAAAACTGGATGCTTGAGATCCCCCATATGAACCTAACTGAGGATCACTAAATTTAGAATAATCTATCGTCGGTGAAGAAATTGATGGATATTCAGGAAAATAGGAAAGTTGTTTATCATTATTATTATTATTGTTACTGTTACTGTTACTGTTATTGTTACTGTTATTGTTACTGTTATTGTTACTGTTATTGTTACTGTTATTGTTATTATTAATAGTACCATTAGTATAAGTATGAGTATAAGCATAATTATTCATAACATTATTACTGTATTGAACGGGTTTCGTCCCATAAACATTACTTTCATAATCTCCATATCCTTCGGAATCACCATAATCCTCAGATTCTTCTGAGCCCTCATAGTCTTCATAGTCATTGTAGTCATCGAACTCTCCTGGATTACTATAAATTCTGCTCCTTAAGTGATTATTATTATAATTATTTAATATTTCTTTTGAATGACCATTATCTGATATATATTCTGAATCATTTCTAATATAATCATCAACATAATCATCAACATAATCATCAATATACTTTTCAACATATTTATCAGTATCATTTTGATTGCTAAAATTTAAATTTTTCAATTGTTTTGGGTTCCTATCATCACCACCCGAGATCATTTTATCATTAGTTAATCTCAATTTTAAGTTATAATTTGGATCGTTTATTTTTAATTGATTTTGGTAATCTGCAGCTTCTTTTTCAAATAAATCCTTAGCTTCATCTAATAAATTTGAATGAAGAGTATTTTTATTTGAGTTTCCATTGCTTTTTACTTTTCTCTTTTCATTTATTCGATTTTTTTTAATAAATTCCAAATTATTTAAATATTCGCCAATTTCTTCATTAATTAATATTTTCAAGTTTTCAGAATTTTCATAACTCCTCTCAATTTCCCCGAGTAATCCAAGATATAAAGAATCCTTTTTATCCCCAAGTACAAAAAATTGAGGGATCTTTTTCATAATCAAATCAGTAAATCTCAAATAAAAAATATATGCTTCTGGATAATCACCATGTTTATATCTCTCATCAGCCTATATCATCGGTAACAAAACAATAGAAAAAAGAAATTTAAGAGAGAGTAAGCTAAAAGTTAGTATTTATTATTGGTGAAAAATTCAATTTTTAATAAAGATAAATAAAAAAAAGAAAAGATTAATAGCTAAATGCAACTAAAAATGCAACAAAAAATACGATAATAGCAATAATGACAGTAATTACATTGATAACAATACAAAGCTAATTTACATACTTCACTGAGAAGCATATGAGCAATTTCTACCCATGTTTTGTAGGTACCTTGAGTGGAAAAGCTATAGGAATATGCTTCGCTTTCCAATTTTTTGATCGACCGAGGACATTCCTTTTCCATTATCAAACAAGCATTGTATTGTCTAACCAAGCGAACCAAAAAAACATAGCAGCACCAAATAAAACGAGCATACAGAAGAAACCATATTTATATCAGCCTTTCTGGAAGAGTAAACAAAAGAGAACCGCAACTGCAATCGCTGCCCCGTTCCGCTGGAAATCGCATTTCTGCGCCCGAAAAGCAGCGTTTTGTTTGGAGACTCCGCCGGGGGCCTGAACCGCTGCAGTGGCATTTCCCATTGTGGTGGGTTTTATCCACTGTGCTGGTGCTGCCGATGCTGCATGTGCTGCCTGTGCTGCCGGAAGGGCTTCTAACGGTCTTTGGAAGCAAGGTAAAGCAACAACGTTTTGAGATTCCCCAAGATGTTCCGGCTTTCAGGAACCACCAATCCTTCTTCGTGACACAACTGCTCGATGTTCTTGTTCAACAATATCAAACCATACTCAAACTTATACAAGTAGTTTTGGTTGTCTTTCAACCAAAGTGGGAATATCTTGCTGCTCGATATCTTTGAGATTGGATCGTAAATATACGATTTGGATCCCAAGAAAGTCATGGGGTACCTTAGTGGTATTGACAAGTACAATGCAATGAGGTTGACCAACTTGACGACAAATCCCATGGCTGAATCGATTTCAATCTCTTGGTATGTTGTTAGTAGTAAGTTATTGTCAATTCTGTTGGATTTATATGATGATGTCAGTGATAGTATTGAAAACAAATCCTTTCTAGTTGAATAAACAGAAGCTGTAGCTAAAGTCGCAGTTGAGGCTGCATTTATGTTGCTGATTGGAGCAGTTAATGGCGAATTTGTAAGATTAACTGAATTTATTGTCTCATTATCGGGACCAGATACTGCTGAGCCATTCAATGTGTTAACTGAGCTTATCGAATTTCTTCTTGAATTGATATTTCTATTGATTTTGGTTTTCTTATTGATAATATTTAATATAGGATAATTTTTAAAGATATTTGATAATAGCGAAAGACTCAAATTTAATATGGTAAATTCAAATGGATTTCTTGCATCATTCTGAATTGGAAAAACCTCCATTAAATATTTAAAAACCTTGTTTGATAACATATTATTCATTTTAATATTCATAATTTCATATTCATTAAGATATTCTCCATACAATTTCTTTTCTTTTAATACCTCTTTTCTTAAAGATAAAAATAGTGTATTATAATTTTCGTTCTCATCATCATTCTGGTAGTCATAATCATAATCAATACCGCTGTCATCATCATCATCATCATCGTTTTCATTATCGTTTTCATTATCGTTTTCATCTTCATCATTGATGTCAATGCTGTTGTCAATATTAATATCAATATTATTACAAATTTCGTCATAACCATCATTATTATTATCATCTTCATCTTCGATTAGAAGTATTTTCTTTTTATACACCAATTCCTGTTCCAACTTTTCTTTAAAATTTTCTAAGTCATTTAATCTTTTTTTTTCGGTCTTTAGAAATGTTTTTAATTGATTAATTTTAAGACTGATCATTGAATTTAGCTTGCTTTGAGGTATCAATATTTTATCAAACTTATTATCAAACGGAATAAGATTACGATTATGGTTATTATTATCGCTATCGTTATCATTATTATTATCATAATTAGCAACAATATTTTTATTCAAAGTATCTTCAATTTTTGAGTTCAATTTATATATGATTTTTCTTAAATCTTCAATGCAAGACAAAAGATTTGTGATCTTAATTAATGAGTCAAAAGATAATGACAAAACGTTTTTAGTGAAATTATTAATTGAAGTAGCTGAAGAAACTACAGATAAAGATCTTGAAATTTTATTATTAAATGCCTGATTTTTAGATTTACTATCAATTTCATAAATATTTTTAAAATTTAAACCATAAGGCAACAAGTAACACCCATCTTTTAATGAAAGAATTATAATATTTTTTTGATAATTAAGATAATTTAGAAAAGATGAACTGAAAATATTGGGGTTTCTAGATAAATTTAACAACTGAAGGTTAAATGAAGAAATTGAAGAGGCTGAAGAAAAATTATTATTGTCCAAATTATTAAGATTATTATTATGCAGGGATGAATTTAAATTGTGATATTTTTTGGATTTTTCTATATTAAATTGCAAAGATTGTATGTCATTGTCGAGATAAATCAAGTTTGATAAGTTGATATTTATTGATATTATTAAATTCCATAGATTATTATTATTATTATCATTATTATTGTCGTCGTTATTACTGTACCTTGCCCAGATTTTTAAATTTAATTGAGAAAACCTAGTTAAATTTGAAAGATTAATTTCTTTAAGAAACTGTAAAAAATTGAAATTTATATCAATGAAATTTGGATTTAAATTGTTTGGAATAATTTCACTTATATAAAATGGAGAATTATGTATTATTTTGATTTTTTGATTTTTGATTACAATCGAATGTAGTGAGAAAAATGAGTCAAATAATCTAGAATCATTTAGTGATTTTAAATTATTATTGTTGTAATCATTGTCTATTATATTATCATGTCCATTCAATTCCCCTTTCAAGTCAATATTGGAATCATTTGAATTTTCATTTAGACTTTGAGATTTTCTTATTGAAGAAGATAAAATTGAGATATTTGTTGATTTAAAGCCATCTGCAGTATCAAGGGTACCAACAGCATCATTACTGTTGTCGTTTTCGTTGTCTTTATCATTATTATGATCGATATTTATATTATTCAAGAATAAGTTTCTAATCGATATACTTTTGATATGACGAATTCTTTTTTGCATAGGTTATAAATTATAAATCAAGGTAGAATCAAAGTGAATAGAACAAATTAAGCAGTCTATCGTTATAACAAACATCAACAATCATAAAGCTTCTTGGGATCAATTAATATACCAAATCTTGCAACAGCTGGATGAATTCTGTGGATATCTCTGATCAAATTTGACAAAACTGTGAAAATTGCAATTCCTTTACAAACCCACTTTGATTGCGGGCTGTTCCCCGAAACACGTCCACGAGGCCGGCAGAGCAAAACACTGCTTTCTGCTGCCAGTCGTGCTGCTTTTTGTGCTTCCTCTGCTTCTTCTGTTGCGTTTGAAGCCTGCAGGTGACAGTGGTTAAGGCCGATAGACGCTTTCTATAGTTAGGGCCGGACATGCTGCTTCTCCAGCTGCTTCTGCTTCCTGGTCCCCGATACAGAAAAAGTTTTGTCTTTTAAAGTGCTTTGAAAAGCAATACTATTGTGCTCTGAAAACTATATACGTGCGTAGACCATCGTCTGGTGTGCCTCAGCGTTTTTTGGAAAGATTTTTAATCTCTGCTTCGCTGCTTTCAATGACTTTGGTGCTTTCAGAGATCTTGTTGGCCAAATGGCTTACTCTTGTCTTGAATTCCTTGTTGTTAACTGCATATCCCAATCCTTTGATCTCGTCTTCCCATGTTTTGATTCTGTTCACCTCGAATTTGATCAAATTGGTCAAATAGGAGGTCTCCAACACATTGTATATGTTTTGGTCGTTCACAATGTTGCTGAAGGCTGCTCTCAACAATGGTTTTCCCGGTTTAATCTTGTCAATAACACCCCTATCTTTGACTATTCGGATCAAATTCTCTCTTTCCAACTTGGATAAAACCTCAATTGAGTTGCTCTTGAATAATGGCAAGTGATAGACCTTAGAATAAGGGATAGCCTCTTCTTCCGATAATAATTTGATTATATTCCATGCCTGAGCTGACTCAAGTAAGTTGTTGTTCCGTATTATAAAAATCTGTGTTACTTGTTCAGCTGTCTGTTTGATCATTTCATCCAATGCTTGTTTTGGTGATTCTCCAGACTTTACTCTCCTTACAAATGCTTGTAAATCTAACATTCTACCACCGATAGGTCCTAATGCATCATCTAATTCAATCAACTGATATCTTGGTAATCCAAATCCACTCTCAAATTTCTTATTATTGATACCTGCATTAATACCATTATTAAGAATATCATCAGCATGTTTCGAATTGCTACCATTCATCAATTGATTCAAAACATACTCTCTTGAAGAATCAGTTGACGCATCTTCTAAAGTAGAAACTTTAAACACTTGATTTGGTAATGAATCTGCTAGTAATTGTAAACTACTAACATCCTCGGTTAAAAATATAACTTGTGCAAGGTTCATTGAAACTAATAGGGCTGCCCAATCCGCTATCTCTTTATAAACAAATGAATAGTTATCGGATTTAGACAAAAATCTATCAATAACAATTATAGGTTTTTCTTCTGGATGCTGTTGCAAATAATCTTCTTCTTTCAAATAACTTATTGACAAACTGTTGTCATTCGCACTCCTATTCCCATTTCTATTTAGATTGATTTTATTACCAATGCCGTTTTTGACCAATTGTCTTTTTGATGTTTTATCATAGTTTTTTAATGAAATCTTTCGAATCGCCATCATTGTTGAGTTAAGCATCGCTTTAAATTGGTTCTCTACTGTTTCTGATAATCCGCTTTTACTCCCTGTAAAGCCCTGAACACCTAAATCAATCATCTTGTTTATTGAATTTAACCAAGAAAACTCTGGAAAATAGCCAATTTGATCGGCAAAGTTTGATATAAATTGTCTTGGTCTTCTGGATTTGACTATCTTATCCAAATCAATATACAATACATTTTCTTTATCCTTTAAAGCATGTTTAATAACCATTTCATGTTTACCTCCGCCTCTTGGGCCTTTTACTACAATAAAAGTATTAACATTTTCAGATAACCATAATCGTAACTCTTGAATTTTGCTAACTCTTTCCGGCCATAGTTGCTTTGTATGATCAATTTCATAATCATCTTGTAAATTTATCATATTTTGAATTGATGATATAGTTTCTTTAGTAATTTTGGTAATATAATTAAAAACAAAATTATTTTCAGCATTGATTAGTACTTTGTGATATTTTTGGGTAATTTTTTCTTCTATAAACCATTCCCGGATTGGATCAAATATCATCACAGCGAATGTAGCCAATGCGGCTATTAAAAATGGAATTGAAATCTTTGTATGGTTCATAAATGCATCTTTTAGAATATTGTGAGTTATGATTTTTTCATATTTAATATGAATTATGGTATCGTTTAATTTTAACCCAGTTATACAATTTTTGGCGCAAATAGCTGATCTAATTCTATTAAATATAACAAAGGCAAACTTGGGAAGTTCCTTATTTGATGGAGATGATGGAATGATATCAATAATTTTTCCATATCTTCTAAACAATTGATACAAATCTTCTTCTGATAGCTCTGGGCCTTCAAATATTACTTTCAATTTGAATGTTGGATATCTTCTTAAATCTTCAATCCACGGGGAACCTTTAACTGGATAAACATATGGCCTTGGTAAAATCTTGTTTAAGATTCCTTCATTATTGTAGTTTATACAGTTCTTTTGAATTTGTTGATTGAATTCGGCAATTGATATGTAATTTGGTACTTGAAATTTAACAAATGCACCACCATCTCTTCTTAATGGAATAAAAGAGGTGATTTTTAGATCTGAATTGAGAAGCTTGTTAGTTGTTGGAACTAGTGGGTTTTCCAATTGATTTTTATCCTCGATATTTGCTTGATCCTTATCGGCGCCCTTACCGATATCTTTGGTGATATCAACTGTAATTTCACTAGTATCCTTTTCTGGATTGGAAGATAAGCTTAGTATATGCTTTTGAACGCTTTTGTGTGATTTCAAGTTGGAAAAAATGGACAAGTTTAGATATTTCCTAAAGTCATATTTTCTTTGATAAAAAGGATAAATATGGTCAAAAAACAAAAGGGTTTCATGTTCTGATTTCTGAATGACTCCGGTTTTCTCAGTGTCTTCAAATTCTCCAGTTTCAGTGTCTTTCTTTAGCACTTCGTCAGAGATAAATCTTCGTGAGCCTGTTTGGAAAAGTTGGTGTTGGTATAACTGGGGAAGTTGGGGATGCTGGGATAGTCGGCTGACTGATCTGAGGAAGGCTGGTTTGTTCAAGAGATAGCAATTGCCAGTATGGGGGTATTTTCTAACAATAGCAAGCATAGTAAGCAGCAGTGGGTTGTGGTGTAACAGACACTCAAGAGACAATTGCAGCACAAGAAACAAACTGGAGCTGGGTCCATCAGCAATGGAGCAATAAAGGAATAAAGAATAAAGCAAAGGAAGCGATGATCACTCCTCCACCACCGGCACACGTGATCTGAGTCGGATCTTCTCCTTCCACGTAGGTGCTTTTCTCTTTCTTTTCTTCTTCTTCTTCAGAGGCATCTTCATCAACAGTGCCAAAAAACGTTTTTGCTTGCTACAAGCTCCAGCACTACTCAATTGCCATGTCTGAAAAAACAAACTATAGCATTCAAGGACTTAGTCTTGTTACGCTTTTAAAGAGGTATGGCACTTTGTTTTTAAGCTTATTCTGACCCTAAAACAAAAACTAACATCCACATTTTATCTCAGACTCGATGCTGCCACTTCTCGTTTAGAAGATATTACAATTTTTCAGGAAGAGGCTTTTAAAAACTCTCAATCCTTGAAATCAGCTTCCCCAGCAGCTGTAATTCCTGAACATCCCCAATCTGTCTCAAAAGACTCGAAAACTACAAAGACACCTCCGGCCCCTACCGATGTTTCATCTGCTACTCCTGATTCTTCAACTTCAACTCCCCAGACAACCTCAATTGCTAAAGCTGTTCCCTCACCTCCTGTTTTACCTACTGTTGAGGAAAAAACTGTTTCTTTATCAACTCTAGACTTTGAATCTTTCATTTCTCATTTTATTGAGCCCTTAGTCTCAATATCGAAAAAAATTGATCCAATTGTGTTTGATCAGGCCAATTTATTATTGCAGGCTTTTAAAGCCGAATTGAAGTTCCTTCAAATTGTTATAAAATCAAAGAAACCTGACCCAACTAAACCAATTTTTGCTCAAACCTTACAACCAATTAATTCAGAAATCGAAAAAATGATTGCTTTAAAGGATAAAAATAGAACTTCAAAGTTTTTCAACCATTTGAATACTATAGCTGAAGCTGCACCAGTTCTTGGTTGGGTTTGTGTAGAAATTCCAGTCGCTTTCATTCCAGAATTCAAGGATTCTTCTCAATTTTGGTCCAATAGAATAATGAAAGAATATAAAGATACAGACCCAATTCACGTTGAATGGGTTAAAATCTTTTCACTGATTTTTGGCAATTTGAAAAATTATGTTCAAAAATATCATATAAATGGGTTGGCCTGGAACGCAAACGGATTGTCTTTTGAAGAAGCCATAAAGGCTGTTGAAGAAGAAAACACTCCCAAACCACCTAAACCAGAACCTACTCCTGCTGCAGCTGGTGGCTCTGCACCCCCACCACCTCCACCACCTCCAATGCCACCTGCTTCACTTTTTGAAGTTGATGCTACTCCCCAACAAGAGACTGGTATCAATGCTGTTTTTTCAGAATTAAACAAAGGTGAAGAAATAACAAAGGGGCTTAAGAAAGTAGATAAATCAGAAATGACACACAAGAATCCCGCATTGAGAGCTTCATCTGTTGTACCAACCAAAAAGACTCCTCCACCTGCTCCAAAAAAACCCTCTTCTTTACTTTCTCATTCTTCGGCTTCAAAATCTGCACCATCAACTCCACCTGCCAAAACTAAAAAACAACCAAAAAAGGAATTGGTTGATAGTAAATGGACGATTGAAAATATTTCAAATGACCATACAATTGAAATTGACGGAGAAATGTTTCAATCAATATTTATTGGAAAATGCTCAGAAGTTACAATTCAAATCCATGGAAAAGTCAATGCAATTACAATTAGTGAATCCGATAAAATTGGATTGGTGGCTGATACTTTAATCTCTGGAATAGATGTCATTAAATCTAATCATTTTGGAATTCAAATTATCAATACCTGTCCAATGATTTCAATTGATAGCTCAGATGAAGGCTCAATTTATTTGCCAAAAACAAGTTTGAACACTGAAATATTTACAAGTCAAACAACCGGATTGAATGTTAACATCCCTGATGTGAAGGATTCTGATGATTATAATGAAATTCCTGTTCCTGAACAATTTAAGCATACATTTAAAGATGGAAAGATGGTCAGTACAATCGTTCAACATTCTGGTTGAATGTAGTATTTTTGTCATTAAGTTTTTATTACGATTTACCTTTTTTGTTTAGTTATGTACTCGTCCATTTATTTATCTATGTATTGATATTAGAAAATTGAATTTGTTGTTTGTTAGTTTTTTTACATATTTTTGTTTTTCTCATAATAAAGGCTGATTAACCTATATTCATTTTCTTTTCTAGTTTTTTTTTGGTTTTGTAACTGAATGGTTGTTATAATGTAGACTAGTTTCTCAATTGAAGCATTGAAGTTTGGGTTGGTAAAAAAAAGGTATACAAAAAATCATTTATCTAGGTTCTGTTACAATAATTGATAATTCCAGTGGTTGCGATATTTCTAGCTAGTGATTTGTATTTATCCGGGCCTATTTTTTAGCTTGAATATTCAATCTTCTCATTGATTTTAATAATGTTTTGAACCAGAAAAGCCACTATTATTGGTATAAAATAATACTATCATCTACTCCAATTCATAGCCATGAAACAGTTTTTTGTTATTCTATTTTGGCTGTCTTGAACAGTATTACAATGGGACTCTGAATCAAGTTTAACTAATATCAGGCCAGGAATTTCATGATGCCACATCAATAAAACAGCATAGCTTAGCAGTATAATCATCAGATATCTTTGGCTTAATTCAGAAATACTCTGAGCCGAATTCTCAATCACCGAAAAATACACATACACATGCACAGAGCAGCGAGAGTGCATGCATCCAACATTACACACCGAACCTTAATCGCTATTTGTTCTACCGGTAACGATTTTGCCTGCACACCAAAGAATAGACGCTATCGTCATCCAGACGTGTGCTTATTTTGCTGCCATTTACTCTGCCAGGTACTGGAATCAAACAGATGGGGACACCATAAAATCGCTGGCTGGAACCAAAAGGAGCGAGTTTGTCCCAGCCAGCAAATCCTATCCAGTGGTATATACAGAAATATGCATACAGCTCACAGCTAGCGTGAGTTCCGGCCTGGAGTCACGTGCTCTAGCGGCGCTGCTTGTTTTGGCAGCAGATCAAAATGGGATTTGTTGGCTTCACTGCAACTTCCACATTTTATTGATGCTTTGCTTCTTCTGCTTCTCCTTCTTCTATCCCAAACCTCAGCTGTTTCCGTGAGACTTCTGCTATTTCACTTCAAAACACACTTTCTGGCTCATTTGCTTTGTTGAAGCCCACTTTTCTTATTCTCCCCTTGCCTTATCTCCAATACCCTCTTGAATATGTCTGCAGATTGGACTGTTGATCCTGATACAAAAAGGAAGTTGCTCACTTTGCAAAAAATCGGTTCAAACAAAAAATGTTTTGACTGTTCTGCACCAAATCCACAATGGGCCTCACCAAAATTTGGTATCTTTATTTGTCTTGAATGTGCTGGAATCCACAGGGGTTTAGGTGTCCATATATCCTTTGTTAGATCAATTACCATGGATCAATTTAAAAACGATGAACTACTAAGAATGCAAAAAGGCGGCAATCAAAACTGTGCAGACTACTTGAAAGAAAATGGTATTAATTTAAATTGGGATGCTAAAAAGAAATTTGGTGATCCTGTTGCTGAGGATTACAAGGAAAAACTAACTTGCGAAATTTTAAATAAACCATTTGTGAAAAAATCACATTCTAATTCCAGTAACTCCAGTTCAGCTTCAAACATACTATCAAATTCTATCAATAACAATTCTCCAATAGGCTCTCGCAGAGGAACTCCAACTTCTTTTTCAAACTCTGCATCAAACTCAAATGCAAACCTCAATTCTTTCTCAAATAACCCAAATAATTCCAACAGTTCCAATCAAATTTTGTCTGCAAATAAGCAAAGAAACGAAAACTATTTTGCTTCTTTAGGTGCCAGAAACGAGTCTCGTCCTGAAAATATACCTCCTTCTCAAGGTGGGAAATATTCTGGTTTTGGTAATACTGCTGCTCCAAAATCTCAATCTTC